>JADRCD010235364.1:0-50267 GCA_019843815.1 Montemys delectorum
GTTATTACTATTGAAACAATTCATTCTTCCTAGTTAGCTGTTATCATTACATGAAACTTACATCAGCTTGCTCTTGGAAGTTTTATATCTTTTGATAATTTCCTGTTCTCTGCTCTCAAAACACATATTTTATCTGCTGTGTGGATCTTTGAAGAATCTTCTTTCTAACAACAATAACCTCCAAAACACAAGCCAGTCTGCCTTAATTACAAGCTGAGAAATCACTGTATCCTTGTTTATCTTTTCCCTTCCTTTTGATTTTGAATCTAGCATAACTGCCTTGGGTAAAGAGAACTTTCTGAGAATATTGATGCCTCTGAATCAGCCTCTGTCTGATACTGACACAGTGTGTGCAAGCATAAGGGGTGTCACTGGGCTTCTCCCATTGTGCTTCTGAAGGCCTCTGATTGCTCCATTCCAGTACTGTGTCACATTATATTCATTTGTTTATGTGTAAAAAAAAATCTCTGTTTTGTATGACAATTCTGTTGCATCATTTTAACTATTTTAATTTACATATTTGATTTTTCTTTTTTAAAACAGTTTCTTTAGTGATTTACATAATTTTTCTAATTTTCCAATAAGACTTTACAAATTAGCCTAGATGACACTGGACTTGGTAATGTCTGTACTTGGGAAAAAGAGTCAGGACAACCTAGAGTTCTAAGGTACCCCTCGTTAAGTTGGCAGCTAGCTTGTGCTACATGTGACATTGTCTAAACAAAACAAAACAAAACAAAACAATAAAGAAAGCTAGCAAAGAAACAAAACACTCACACATACCAAAAAGCTTAAATCACTGTAAAAAATACAATGGATTTTACTGATTGAATTAACCTTTACAGACATATTTCTCATTGGCAGTAATTTAATTGTTAAAGATATTTTCTTTATCATATATATAGAGAGAGTAAATATAACTAGTATATTGAGCTTGTAGTTTGTATTAATAACATCATTTAACATTGTTTAAATTAGAAATAAAGCATGTATTATTCCATATAATATTCTTGATTATAAATATTTTTTAGATATTTTCTTTATTTACATTTCAAATGTTATCCCCTTTCCTGATTTCTGCTCCAAAACCCCCCAATTCCATCCCTCCTCCTCCTGCTCACCAACCCACCCATTCCTGCATCCCTATCCTGGCATTCCCCTACATTAGAGCATTGATCCTTCTAGGCCTTTCCTCCCATTGATATCCAACAAGGCCATCCTCTGCTACAGATGTGGCTGGAGCCATGGGTCTCTCCATGTGTATTCTTTGGTTAGTAGTTTAGTCCCTGGTAGCTCTTAGGGTACTGGTCGGTTCATATTGTAGTTCCTCCTATGTGGCTACAAGCTCCTTCAGCTCCTTTGGTACTTTCTCTACTTTCTCCATTGGGAACCTTGTAAAATTCTTAGGCAAATGGATGAAACTAGAAAATATCATCCTGAGCGAGGTAACCCAATCACAAAAGAACACACATGGTATACATTCACTGATAAATGGATATTAGCCCAGAAGCTTGGAATAACCCAAGATACAATCCACAAACCACATGAAACTCAAGAAGAAGCAAAACCAAAGTGTGGATACTTCGGTCTTTCTTAGAAGGGGGGACAAAATACCCATGGAAGGAGATACAGAGACAAACTATGGAGCAGAGATTGAAGGAAAGGCCATCCAGAGACTGCTCCACCTGGGGATCCATCCCACATACAATCACCAAACCCAGACACTATCGTGGATTATGCCAACAAGTACTTGCTGAGAGGAACCTGATATAGCTGTCTCCTGAGAGGCTCTGCCAGAACCTGATAAATACAGGGGTGGACTCTCTCCACCAACCATTGGATTATAAATCTTTTTAACTGAAACAAATATACATTTATCCTTAGAGTCATGGTAGAATACTAGTACAAATAACTAGCCTTTTCATATAAGGCCTCATTTTACAAATGTAATTTACAAATTTTAGCTAAATAGACTCAACATTAATTTACTTTTTTACCTTTAAAATGAAAATTTAAATTGACTTCTTTTTAAAAAAAATAATTATATCATGTAAACTAAGATTTTGTATTTCAGTATAGACATTATTCTCACTTTTTAAACAATCAGAATGAAGATACTTGTTGCAAAGATGGATCTTATTCTATTTTCTCTGCATTCCTATTCATGACAAAAGTCCCTGAGCATCTACTTTATGAAAAAAGGGGCTTATTTATATCATGTTTGTGGAACTTGTAGGGCGTGGCGTTGATCTCAAGTAATTTGGTGAGAAACACATACATAAGGAAAAGATTTTAAGGGTAGAGAAGAAGCTGCAGAGGCTAAAGTCCTACAGTTACTTCTGGGAATATGTCCCCACTTGACCTAAGGACTTCCCACTGACCTCACCTCATTAAGCACCACACTTTCTCTCTATTGTCAAACTACAAAGCAAACCCCTCAACATGAACCATCATGACACAAGTCATAGCACATAGTGTGCAAGTGTACAAAGATACAAAATGTTTAAGATCCAACATGATAGCTATATGTAGGAAAGTGACATTATAATTTTTACTAATTGATATCTATAAAGGTACAGTACATTACAGACCAGGTACTAAAATGGAAAGCATTTTCACTATGTAAGATTTGAGGGACTATGTTGAGGAGGGATAATTATGAAAGAAAAGTGGGTGACTGTGATAGTTAATGTTAATTATCAGCTTGACAGTCTAAAATCACTTCCTGCTTTGACTGCTCTACAGTCACAGAGTATACCCTTGAACTGTGAGCCATTGTATACCATTTCTCCTTCAGCTTGCTTTTGTCCAAATATTTTACCACAGCAAATAGAAAAACACTAAGGCAGTGAGCATATGACAGGTCTTTGAATTCCATGCAGAATAATTTTGTTGCCATGGAATACCAGTAGAGAAATTTGGAGAACTATAAAAAGTGTTGACTTACTGATAATTGTCCTCTTAGAGATGGCCTAATGTAGGGAAGCCTTTAAGAAAGCCAGTCTTGTCTAGTTACAAAATTATAAGACAATAGATGAGCAAAGTTTGCTTCAATTTAAAGACAGGAGCTTGTGCAAGGATTGCTCTTATCAGTAAATGATCTTATCAGTTAAGAGGTAACTAATATGCTGATTCAAGACAAAGAGTTATTTTATGTACAGTAAAGAATTGGTCTTGAGGACTGTGTATATGATTACAACTTCATATCATTTTGTTGCTTTTTTAGTGATAGTTAAAAACAAGTGGTATGTACTCTATCCATTTCTTAAAGGTGCTGTCATTGATCATTATGGTTTCAGAAGGATTTTTGCCTTCTACTGAAACACTCTAAGTAAAATACCAATCTAATATCTGTTATGAAATATCAAAGGTTTTTTGAATCCTGTTTTAGGTAGCGATAATAAAATATAGCAGTCAAAAGGAAAAAGAAAAAAGAAACTTAATGTGGCCATTGAACTGCACACAAAGCCTTAGAAATCATATGTATTGTTTTCATCAATGTAATAAAGACATCTGAATCAATAGAAAGGAACCAAGGGAGGGCGAGTGGGAGGGAAGATAGAAATATAAATGCACATAAATACTTACCTTAACAAAAGTTCTAAGCTCTTTCAAAAATACTTTATACAGATTTGGAAAAAGATAAATTAATCTCCATGTGACTTCCCATAAAATATAAGGCAATAAATTTCACACAGACTGGCATCTCTAATACTCTGTCCAATGAGATAGAAAGTTGTTTTCTGCTTCACTGCTCAGTCTGAGAGCAATGACTTTCAGCAAGAAAACAAAACTAACTGGGACACTATGTGCATTAAAGGAAAGCTTAAAGATACTGAGTGAAATAGTGAGTGCATTTTAACTTTATTAAAAACTTAAAGAACTCATTATAAGACTTTTAAGTATGTTTTATTATTTTCTTGTTTAAGAATTTATTTTAATAATTATTTTCTTTTAAAACTTGTGAAGATAGTGTAATTTAGCTTCTCACACATTATTTTTATTATTGTTGTTGTTATCACTATCATCATCATAACTATTAATTTTACTTTTATTATCGTACCTCAGCTCTTACTATTTAAGTGTCCTCTGGACAATTCCAATTCCTTTCACAAAGGATAAACTCCTCCTGACAGTAGTACACATTTAAGATTTTATTATTTATTTATTCTGATAATGGAAGCAGTTACTCATATGGTCTGTAGCACTGTAGTCAAAAAGATTTGAAATTCTTGCTTCATATATGCAAGACACTGTACTCTGTTGTAATGTCTAATGGATTTGAGATAGCCCAAGAGTATTTAAAGCAACTCTCTATGAGTAGAATCATTCATCGTTTCTTTTCCATTAAACCTATAGGAATGGCGAATAGAGAGGAGGATGAAGGCTTTCTGTGGACACTTACCCAATGGCATTCTGTGGACAACATGGTCTTGACTCTATACTCCACTGCTTCTTTGTCTCAAAACCCATAAGGCTTGCTCTGGAAGGACTTAATATAAAGTGTGGAAACAGAAAAACAGCCATACTGTTTCCACTGGCTTTTCAGAGTTAATGTTGCTTGCACTGAGTTTAATTGCAAAGAATTAGGAAATGCATTTCTTTGTGTACATTTCCTTATGTTCACATATAACTTCATCATCATGTCATAACTCTAAGTTAAATGAACATGGTGAGGAATGTTTATATTTTATAGAGTTATTTTATTTGGAGGAGGCAAAATCACTACAAGTTTCTATTTACTTTCTGACTAATGATTTAAAGGTATGAGGTTTATACGGCATTGTTTTTGTTTTTTTATATAGATCTGAATAAAAAGTAATCAAGAGAAGTGAATTTATTTTAGTATCATGGGACAAGCTGATAAGGCAAAATAATCTAGTTCATTCTTATCTTTATTTATCAAACCATTAACTGTCCTATCAGACCATAAGTGTCAATTTTCCTTACATAGTTCACCCTACCCATATCTTTCAAGTCACCATTCCCTGAATAATTTTTGTTTGCTTTGTTTTGTTTTACAAAATATGTTTTCCTACTCAAGCTAAATCAGTGTGAGAGAGATACAAACAGTAGCCTTCTCCACATCAGGAGACAGAATCAATCATAAGAGAACAATAATCTCTCCATGAAAACATTTCCTAACTTCTGTGTTAGCTAAAGGCTTCTTAGACTTCAGGAGATGGATAGCAATACATAACAACATTATTTTTATATAACATATGTTATATAGAGGCCATAAATATAAATAAACATTTTCCATAGCACAAAACAGTCACCCAGTGTGGAGAAAAATCTGGCTCCAAAAGATTAGTAACAAGGGTAAGAAATATATTGTCTAGATAATTATATATGTGTATGTGGTGGGTGGGTGTACATGTGCGGGTGTGCCTGTGCCCTCGTGTGCATGCATGCGTGGGTACATGCCAGACCATGAATATCCATAATCTGTATGCGTACCCAGTAGATCACATTGCTCTTCTCCATTCCGACAGCCGAAACTATTTTGGAAACCATTGCAGGAAGACATTATGTGTCCCGCTGATGCCCTGCTAGATGCTATTTATTCCCTCTGGATTATCTGCTCTGACAGCTGCACTATCGCTGAAGGAAATTAAATCGGGCTGTCACAGTTTTCCCTTAGACAAAGCCACACTGATTACTAACCGGTGAACTGTATCAGCAGCAGAGCCAGTGACTGAATCCTGACACATTGATGGTCTGCCCCGCCCCTGTATTTCATATGATCCTGGATCATTTGACCCTGATGTAATAGCCAGAGTTGCCTTCACTATCTAGAAGAGAACGACATGGGTGGACTGAGATTTTAATATAGATACAGTTTTCAAAGTTTTGTTTTGTAGGTTCCCATATATATATGTATATATATATTTATTTTTCCAGAATTCCTCTCCATGCTTACATCAGGAAGTCACAGAATCTGATTCTACTCATGAATGTTTGATGCATTAAACATGATAATGAAGCCACATACTTCTTGCTATGTACCCGAAAACTTAGATTTAATACGTGTCCCTCCATGGAGAATATTTACCTGCTTAAAGCTATCCATTTGGTCAGATCCCACATTTGTTGTATCTAGTAGATTTTCCTTTCTCAAACTGAAAAAAAAAACTTTACTTTTTGGGTCCAATACTCCATATGTTCTAACACATCCACTCTCAAATTGTATGGACTAACATAAAAGAGACTGTTTTGTTTCTAGGAAATTCTACATTTTTATTATCAAAATATCTTATTAGCAATTTTATTTGACTTGTACTATTTAATATGAATGTGCTCTGTTTTCCAAAAGAAAAGGAACTTCATAGAAACTTTTCTTCTTTAACAGGAAAAATACCTGCAAAGCAAGATACAGTATAGTTACAGGATTAGAATTTATTTCTACATTTATAAAATGAGAGATACATTGCTATGTCTTTCAGGTGATATTATAGTTTATTATTAGATCTCTGATACTGACACTAAGAGCTAGCTACAAAATTGTTAGTGGAGTTGTGTGTTTGTCTGTGTGTACGTGCACATTCATGCATGAGTTCTAGTGTCTCTGTCTGTCTGTCTGTCTGTCTGTCTGTCTGTCTGTCTGTCTGTCTCTCTCTCTCTCTCTCTCTCTCTCTCTCTCTCTCTCTGTGTGTGTGTGTGTGTGTGTGCATTTGTGTTTGTTTATAGACTAGAGGTCAATGCTGAGTATCTTCCCTAGTTTCTCTTCATCTTATTTTTTAAGGCACACTCCCTTGCAGAACCTGGAGCTATCTGACCCAGCTACACTGCTCTTCCAGAAGGCCCAGTGGCCCACTGGTCTCTGCTTCCACAGTGCTGAAGGTTAAAGCACTTGTAACCATGCCCAGCTTTTTAATGCAGCTTTTTTAATTCTTGGAGATCAAATTCAGATGTTCATGCTTCCATGGCATGGCAAGTACTTTACAGAGCAATCCTTCTCCTCTACCCTGTACTTTTTGCAGCATATATTTTTAACTGAAGCAGAAACATAAAAACTAAGTATGTAACTATTGTCTGTAATGTCCAATGATCCAAACATGCTAAACTTTTGAAGTATTTTCTTCACACAATTTCCTAAAATCTTTCCAGTCTTTGATATTTTTATATGTAGAAGATTATTTTGTTGGTGATGGTTTGGTTTGTGTTGTCACAAACACAGGACTTTTGTGTTTCAGCCTCCAAGATGCTGGGGCTACAGGCAAATGTGCTTTGAGCAAAAACATCTCTATCTCATCGCCTTTAGTACAACAACCTTGATTATCTAGATTAAAAATAAGCAGCTCATTGAAGAAATTTTTAAAGTGAGTTTTGTCATGTATATAATCATTGAATAATTTTTGTCTGGCAGTTATGACATTAAACAATAGTTGCTGCATATACTTAGTTTATTCAACTTTTTGAAAAGAAAATGTTCTTCTCTCATTAAATACCCTTCAGTGCCAAAATAGACACACACTCAACCATGCACACTTAAATTTAAATCTACATATTTAGTGATTTTACAATTTAGATGTGCCACACATAAATGTGTATACCAGAAAGCTGTGAACCAAAGAGTAATTTAAATAAACTATATCATCCAGTTGACACAGTATAAGGGGAAATTATGCAATGTACAGGGAAAATCTCAGAAGATCATATTTCAGAGTTAGCCAACAAAGATGAAGGAAACTAGAAAATCTAGGAAAGTTGTGGAGCTTATCTCAATGGCCATTTTATCCTCTTGCATGCCTTTCCTGATGTTTAAAAATCTATGAACTTCTGGTTCTTTTTCAACCAGCCATGTTATGTTTTCCCTAGAACTACATCTCAGTGGATGCTTCCCAAAAGCTAGGACAATACTCTTTAGAGCTGTGACTCAGAACTAGCATGCACCTTAAAACCTTGGTTTCTCAGATCTTGACAAGCTTTGACCCCAATTTAAGTAAAGATTTAAAAAAATAATGGTGAAAAACAAAACAAATGTCTTAACACTGGGCCTCCATATTTTATGAAAGAAACTTAATGACAGCTTAACAGATGGGACCTACCCACTTAGCACAATGCACCCCTCTTTACTTCTTCAACCACATACTATCCTACATGAATGTATACCCTGAGTGGTTTGGCATTCATGACCATGTCTATTTCCCTTTTCTTTTCTTTTCCTTTTCCTTTTCCTTTTTTTCCTTTTCTTTTCCTCCTTTTTTATTTTACTTTTTTCTCATATATTAGACCCCTACTTCAATTTCCCCTCCCTCCTGTCTTTGCAGTACTTATCTCCATCTACTTCTCTTTTTTCTGTCAGAAAAGTACAGCTAGCAATACCAACCAAACATGGCATATCAAGTTGAAATAAGATTAGACAACTCTCCTCATATTACAGGTAGACAAGGCAGCAGAGTAAAAGAGAAAGGATCCCAAAAGGAGGAAAAGGAATCAGAGACAGCCCTGGCTCCCACTGTTAGGAGTCTCACAAGAAGACCATGCTACAAAATCATAATATAGGTGTAGAGGACCTAGGTGAGACCCATACGGCTCCCTAATTGTTGGTTTAGTCTCTATAAGCCCCTGTAAGCCCAGATTAGTTGATTCTGTGGGTTTTCTTATAGTGTCTTTGACCCTTAGTGGGTCCTATAATCCTCCCTCCCCTCTTCTCTAAGGCTCCCTGAGTTCCCTCTAATATTTTGCTATTCATCTCTACATCTGCTTCCATTCGTTGTTGGATTCTGCCTCTCTGATGATGATTATGCTAGGGTCCTGGCTACAAGTATAACAAAATGTCATTATGAATCATTTTATTGACTTTTTTACATTTTGGAAGTTTCTGTTTCGTTCTATCCTAGATCTCTGGGCTATCCAGTCTCTGGCTTCTAGTTGTCTGGGCAGGGTCAGAAATCAGCTCCCTCTTTAAGCATAGTTCTTAAGCTAAACCAGATATTGGTTGGCAGTCCCACAATTTCTGTACCACCTTTACCCTAGTTTATCTTGAAGACAGGATAAATTGTAGGTCTAAAGACATGGCTCAATTGGTGTTCCAGTCCCTCTACTGGAAGTCTTACTTGATTATAAGAGATGACCCGTTCAGGCTCCATATCCCCGTTAGTAGGAGTCCTAGCTATAATTATCCTCATAGATACCTCGGAGTTTCCATTGCACTACATTTCTACACTGTCCCCAAGGTGCTCCCCCATTCCAGTTGTCTTACTCTCCCACATCTCCCTCCATCCTCCCCCACACCTGCTGCCTCCTGTTCCAGTCTCCACTCACCCCTAGTTCGCCTGAAATATCTCTTCTATTTCCCCTTCTCATGGAGAATTGTGGAGTCCTCCCATTGAGCACTCCTTGTTACTTAATCTCTCTGGGTCTGTGGATTGTAGCATGATTATCTTTTACTTTACAGCTAATATCAACTTACCAGTGAGTATATATCAGGATTTGTCTTTCTGGGTCTGGGTTACTTCACTTGGGATTTTTTTTTTTTTTATAGTTCCATCCATTTGTCCCCAAATTTCATGATGTTATTTCTTAACACCTGAGTAATACTCCATTGTGAAAATGTACTGTATTTTCTTCATACATTCTTAGGTTGAGGGACATTTAGGTTGTTTCTATCTACTGTAAATAAAGCTACTGTCTTAGTTAGGATTTCGTTGCTATTAAGAGATACCATGATCAAGCCAACTTTTATAAAGGACATTTAATTGGCATGGCTTATAGTTTAAAAGGTTCAGTCCATTATCATCACAGCAGGAAGCATGGGAGCATGCAGGTAGATATGTGCTAGAGAAGGACCTGAGAGTTCTACATCTTGATCAGAAAGTAGTCAGAAGGAGACTCTAGTCTGTAGGCAGCTAAGAAGAAGGTCTCCTTCCACATTGGGTGAACCCGAACATAGGATCCGTAAAGCCCACCCCACAGTGACACACTTTCTACAACAAAACCACAACTCCTAATAGTGCCCCACTACCTGGACCAAGCATATTCTCTATTTAAATCTGTAGCATATTTTTAAATTGCATTACCTTCATTATATAACATATATTACCAATATACCAGATAATTTATACTAGACATATATAAATAGATATAGATTAGATATAAATAGATATAGATATAGATGAAGATGCAGATATATATGTAGATATAAAAATAGACACAATGTTGTGGAAATTAATCTTCTGTCATACATGGAGTTGGTGAAAATATTTTTCCATTTTGTAGGCTGCCATTTTGTCTTATTAGTGTTGGACTTTGCTGTACAGAAAAATTTCAATTTCATGAGTTTACTTTTATTAATTGTCAATTTTACTGCTTAAGGTATAAGTGTTCTTTTCAGGAAAGTTATATCCTGTGACAGTGTACTCATGACTATTCCCCATTTTCTCTTCTATAAGACTCAGTATATCTGGTTTTATAGCAAGGTCTTTGATTCATTTGGACTTGAGTTTTGTTCACGGTGACAGATATGGATCTATTTGCATTCTTCTGCATGCAGACATTCAGATAGACCATCAACATTTGTTGAAGGTGCTTTTTCTCTCATTGTTTAATTCTGGCTTATTTATAAATAATCAGCTGTGCACATTAGTGTGAATTTGTGTTTGGGTTTTTAATTCAATTTCATTGATAAACCTATGAGTTTCTGTACCAATACCATGTAAGTTTTATAACTACTGTTCTGTAGTACAGCTTACAGTCCCAAATGGTGATAGCTCATGAAGTTCTTTTATCATTCATGATTGTTTCAACTATCCTGGGTTTGTTGTTTTTCCTTATGAAGTTGAGTATTTTTCTTATAATATCTGTGAAGAATTGTGTTGGAATTTTGATGAGGATTGTGTTCAATCTGTAGATTGCTTTTGTTAAGATTACCATTTTCACTGTGTTGCCCCTAC
Source organism: Montemys delectorum (assembly GCA_019843815.1). NCBI lineage: Eukaryota > Metazoa > Chordata > Mammalia > Rodentia > Muridae > Montemys > Montemys delectorum. Next base: position 10,899 of record JADRCD010235364.1, read on the forward strand.
TGGTCCACAAGCATGGGAGATCTTTCCAGCTTCTTCCCAGGTCTTTCACATGTTTAGATAGAATTTTCTAGTTTTAGGATTACCTCCCCTTTTCATCCCCAGTGTAACTTTCCAATATGACTTAATTTTTTTTTCTCCCAACAATTTAAATGTAATCAGTGGCAACATTGTTCTCAGCAAAACATAGCAGTGGTAAAAATCTCAAGAAGTCTGTATCAAGGTTATATTGAGAAATGGCAGTCAGTTCTTTCCAAATATCACAGTGAAGGTACTTATATGCAAGGAAGATAATCCCATATTTTATTTAAGAAATAAAAAGTGAGCGAATACTGTCTGATCCATTGCTGTTGTTTATCTACAAGGCAGAAGCCATGACTCTGACTCAGTGGTGCAAAACTAGTATTTAAAAAAATGTTATTATTTGTTATCCAGTAAAACCTTCAGTGTTCACCATCCTTTTATATTCAGACATGACTCAATATTTTCCTAGACCAAGTTTCTTGCTATTGTGAACCTCACCAGCCAAGAATAGCAGCACTCTCCACAACTTAAAGCCAAATCTGAAGCAAGCTTGAATTAAATACTGGCCAGTTGTATGATCTCTGGCCAGGTCCAGTTCTGGGTTCCCAGAAAATGACTCCATATCACAACTCCAATGTCTTTTTGTGCTTTCCAGTGGGATTAAAAAGACAAAACACACAATTCCCACATTTCCCATCACTTCCAATCACAGGCCAGCATACATCCTATTGTATTTTCTGTCCATGTACCTCTTTTTCAAATACAATTAAGCACATTCAGAGAAGATGGCTCAAACAAACAAACAGAAACTTATTCTTAACTGCAAACAGATCTTTTAACTTAAAAGGTATTTTTTTCCTGTATTGATCTCACACTATCTGACATATTATGAGAATATACCAGCCTGGAATCAGAACATTAGCCTCAGTTGTTACCTATCTTGAAGAAAAACATACTCATTTTTTAGAAATCTTCACAAATCTTTTAAAACTACAACTTATATCTCAATATTTCAATGGAAAAAAGAACAAGTACTACCCTGATGGTCATTATTTAATGCCAGTGTCATCACTTTGAAAACTAGTTCCTTTCACAAAAAAAAAAGAATGAATGAATGAGTGAGTGAGTGAGTAAATGAGTGAGTGAGTGGATTTGCATGAAAGATATTTTGATTTACAAATCTTTATAGTATTTAATTTTTGAAATCTAACCCTAGATATGAAATGTTAGGTTAGTTTTGCTTTATTGTGATAGTTATCTCTACTGTGATCTTTCTTACAATTTTTCTTTTTGTCTTTTTTTCAACCCATAGTTGATGCATACCTACAGAATTAAAACATGCTTAATATGTACCTTAAAGTGTAGTTTGTTTCAGTGTTTTCATTGTCAGTGATTTTACCACAGAAAGTTTTGAGCACCTAACTGGAAGATCATGACCAAATCCTGTCCTGTAAAGGTACACACTTATGAAGATAGCTTTTTGTCATTAAGGAAGGGATTAGAATATCTTTGGAACTGACAAAACTTAACCAGTTCTAGGAACTCTGGCAGTTATTTCTGTCCCCTATGGGTACCAGGAATGTACATGCTACACATACATGCACACACACATACACAATGCATATTTATGCACTCAAACATACATAAAATACATCTTTCAAAAATGTCATAACTTACTATCATACTTAATCATGAGAGACTAAATTTTCACTCATTGCACTCTCTGCCACTCTCTGGGTAACACCTTACCAAATATCTACATTCATAACCAGTTGTATAGTCAGAGTAGAACAACAGTGAAAGTGAAGTATTCATTGATACCTCAATAGCCTTTGATGTATATTGAATATAAATGGATCTGGAAGCTACAAAGTCCTGCAGAAATAATATTTTTGAAGTAATAGTTAATGAGTACATATAGTATTAAACAGCTGTGTCATTTGACCTTCATAACAACTCCTTGACTTAATTGTGCATAATATATAAAGAGGGCATAGTGAGGGTAAGAATTAGGAATGTGTGCAACAGCTGCTTAGGAAATATACCTTATGTGTATTTTATAAAATATATATAGGAAAGCAGGAATGGATTAGGAAATGATGTTTGAAAGCAACAGAAAGAAGCATAGGGACTCTGACCTAATTAATAATGACTAATTCAAATTATTATAATAATATAGTCATAAATGATAAGGAAATGAAATTTTATTTCCAAAACACATAGAGGTATGTATCATCCCCTTTTTGTCACAAATGTTTGATGATTGAAGGGTAGGGAGGAACTGCACCTTTGCATTGCTGAAGAGAGAGTGGGATGGAGCATTTTCTATAGACCATGGCTGTGAATGGTTGGAAGTTAAGCTCCAACTTGAGCATACCTCATGCACAGCAGCTTAGAGAACATGTGTGTCTTAACTACACAGTGATTGAGCATGTTTCAGGCTATCCTGGCTTTATGAATCTAAAGACTTGTCTCGCTTAAAAGGCAAGCTCATGACAAATTAGTAAAATAAGAGAAAAAGTATCTCATGAGCTATTAACTGTTGTTTTACCTGACTGAAACTGGCTCCAATAATCTTTTAGTGCAGCAAATATTTTTCTTACGGTGTTGCCAAAACAACCACAAGAAAGTAGAGTTGCTAAGGAATACCAAATAATCATGTAAATACTGGAAATGGCAATCTGAAATGACCAAGTTAGACACAAGTCTGCAAACTAAGGATATTGCCTTTCAAATGAGAAAGAGTTGCAATTACCATAAATTAAGTAAATAATCTAATGTTTTTTGACTTGGATTGAAAGTGGGTGATTTTTTTATTTTATTGTCTTATGATACTGCAATTTTTACTCACTTATTCAAGTATAAATTATGTAGGGATTTTTTTTTAGTTTTCATTTTCTTATTTGATAACAAAGTGCTATATTTCGTTTACTTGATTGTAGACTAAAGGTTCTCAAACCATAACAGCCTCTGGTACTCAGAAAAAAGTGAAGAGAACACTGCCCAATCCCCCTCCTGAGGAGGCATCCACGGGAACACAGTCAACTTACAGCACCCTGGGCACGGCTTCTAGGAGAAGAATGTGCAGAACCAATACGATGGCTCGAGCCAAGATTCTCCAGGACATAGACCGAGAGCTCGACCTCGTGGAAAGGGAGTCTGCCAAGCTTCGAAAGAAGCAAGCAGAACTTGATGAAGAAGAAAAGGAGATTGATGCCAAGCTACGGTATCTGGAAATGGGAATCAATAGGAGAAAAGAAGCATTATTGAAGGAGAGAGAAAAGCGAGAGCGTGCCTACCTGCAGGGGGTAGCTGAGGACCGCGATTACATGTCTGACAGTGAGGTCAGCAGTACCAGACCGAGCCGAGTAGAGAGTCAGCATGGTATTGAGCGGCCAAGAACAGCTCCTCAAACTGAATTCAGTCAGTTCATTCCACCACAAACCCAAACGGAAGCTCAACTAGTTCCTCCTACAAGTCCTTACACACAATACCAGTACTCTTCACCTGCTCTTCCCACCCAAGCCCCGACCCCGTACACGCAACAATCTCATTTTCAGCAGCAGACATTGTACCATCAACAAGTGTCACCTTATCAGACTCAACCAACCTTCCAAGCTGTGGCAACAATGTCCTTCACACCCCAGGCTCAACCCACTCCAACTCCACAGCCATCCTATCAATTACCATCACAGATGATGGTGATACAACAGAAGCCTCGGCAAACCACATTGTATTTGGAGCCGAAGATAACTTCTAACTATGAGGTGATTCGCAACCAACCCCTGATGATTGCTCCAGTTTCTACGGATAATACGTATGCTGTCTCCCATCTTGGGAGTAAGTACAACAGTTTAGACCTGAGAATAGGTTTGGAGGAAAGAAGCAGTATGGCAAGCAGTCCAATATCAAGCATATCTGCAGACTCGTTCTATGCGGACATTGACCACCACACCTCGCGGAACTATGTCCTAATAGATGACATTGGAGACATTACCAAAGGGACAGCGGCTTTGAGCACTGCATTTAGTCTTCATGAGAAGGATCTGTCCAAAACAGATCGTCTCCTTAGGACCACTGAGACACGGAGGTCTCAAGAAGTGACAGACTTCCTAGCGCCTCTGCAGACGTCCTCCAGATTGCACGGCTATGTGAAAGCAGACGAGGATCCGATGGAGGACCCTTACGAGTTAAAGCTTCTGAAACATCAGATTAAGCAAGAATTCCGGAGAGGCACTGAGAGCTTAGATCACCTTGCCAGTCTTTCCCATTATTACCATGCTGATACTAGCTATAGACACTTCCCCAAGTCTGAAAAGTATAGCATTAGTAGACTCACCCTTGAAAAGCAAGCGGCCAAACAATTACCTGCAGCCATACTTTACCAAAAGCAATCGAAGCATAAGAAATCATTAATTGACCCTAAAATGTCTAAGTTTTCACCTATTCAAGAAAGTAGAGACCTTGAACCTGACTATCCCACTTACATGAGTTCTAGCACTTCATCCATTGGTGGTATTTCTTCTAGGGCAAGGCTTCTTCAAGATGATATCACATTCGGCCTCAGAAAAAATATTACAGATCAACAAAAATTTATGGGCTCATCACTTGGGTCAGGACTGGGCACGTTAGGAAATACCATCCGGTCAGCTCTACAGGATGAAGCAGATAAGCCATACAGCAGTGGGAGCAGGTCCAGGCCTTCCTCTAGGCCTTCTTCTGTCTATGGCCTTGATTTATCAATTAAGAGGGATTCTTCCAGCTCATCGCTAAGACTGAAAGCTCAGGAGGCTGAAGCGCTGGATGTCTCCTTTGGCCATTCTTCTTCTGCCAGAACTAAGCCCACCAGCTTACCAATCAGCCAAAGTAGAGGACGAATACCAATCGTGGCCCAGAATTCAGAAGAAGAAAGTCCACTAAGTCCCGTTGGCCAGCCAATGGGAATGGCCAGGGCTGCGGCTGGACCTTTGCCACCCATATCTGCCGATACAAGGGATCAATTTGGATCAAGCCACTCTTTGCCTGAAGTTCAGCAACACATGAGAGAAGAGTCAAGAACAAGGGGTTATGACCGTGACATAGCATTCATTATGGATGACTTCCAACACGCTATGTCTGACAGTGAAGGTAAATGGGTCCGCACACTATCCCGTTACTCTCAAAACTCAAACTCTTATCTTTCCGCATGTTTAATTTTCTTTCTCCAAGGATGTATTCCATCTTTCTTGGTGCAATTTTTGCATGTTTATTTCAATTTTATTTCCTGTATGTCTACTTCTTGTGTGTAGATATGGTGGCATGTTTTGCTTTGATTGTTTTTATTTTATTATTTTACTGCTTCTTGATTGTTGGCCTGATTTATTTTGTGTCTGAATTGTTTTAAGACAACTATTACACAATTCTATCAATAAAATATGGTCACCCTTAAAATGCATAACTGGGAAGAATTTTATTGTATGGAACTTCGCACTTTAAAAATATATTTTAACATACTTAATTAATTTTAATTAAATGACTGCAAGTTAGAACCATTGAGTAATATTTTGCAATGGAGATGGGGGTTTCCTAGATCAGAGATTATTCTCTTTGAGGGAGTTTTTGCAATAGCTTGAAGTTAATATAACCAAATTTTATCATTGTCATTACATAAACATCTGTGTTTCATCTCCCTTTATTATGAAGATTATTACTGACAAATTTGCACATTTAGTGTTATGTATTAGAAATTTTAATTCTAACCATGACATGAAAAATGATTTTTAGTATATATAAAATGTTCTTTCCACTAAAAACTGAAAAAAAGGAGACTACTTTAGAGAGTGTACCTGCCCCGCTGTGCCCATGAACATTTCAGTACCTTTACTTTTGTTATTGCACCTATTTTTGCCCAAAAGTGTTTTGTTACTTTTTTTGGTTGAGCAAGAACATGCTACACTAAAATTGCTTTAAAGTGAAAAATCCTTAGACAAATATAAAGATTTTAAGAGTTATTTTGTATATCACAAACACACACACACATACACACACAAATATATATATGTATATATGTATATATACATATGTATATATACATATATATAATTTGCTTCATTAATTTTTTTGAGATAGATCCTATTCTGTAGTCTATGCACATGCAGGCCTGAGATTCTTGTTTATTGGTTTGTATTTGATATATATGGGGTTGAAGTTCTAGAAATAAAATATTTCTAAATGAATAAAAAGTTATTATTTCATTCATTTGTATACTCAGAAATACTACGTAAGTATGACTGTATCCCCTATTTTAATCTAACTTTCTCAGAAAAACTCACATGAAAGTGTTTTTATGGAGAGTATTTTCATTTTTACTGTATATGTACATATAGATATGATTTTAAAAGCTGAAATATAGGATGTTTGCTGAACTGAATAGGTCTATGGCCCTAAATTAAATCAACCAGTTCTGTTGCTTATGAAGTTTTTACAAAGTTTCCTTTTAGTCTGCTTTTCGTGTTGCAAGCTGATTGGTTGACCATTTTTATTGACAGTTTGTTATTTAAGTAACACTTTCATTTGTGTATATTTGTACTAGGCCAATGTTTGAATGAATCCACTTGATTATCAAAAATTATAACATTATGTGAAAAGTTACTCTTTATTCTAGTAAATATTTTACATTCATTTCAGAAATGTAGAATTGTCCTGAAAAAGAATAAGAAGTGATTCAATAGCCATATCTATAAAAATAAAACAAAAACTCTTAGAATTACGGAGGAACTTACTTTCTAAAGGATTTGTGCACATAGATGATAATTACCTGAAAAGAATTTGACAACCAGTCTTTAACTTGATATTACACATATAATATTTGTAACTAGCCCAAATGTGGCATTTATATTATTCCATGCATATAAAATTAACTGACTATTTTTATTTTTAGGTTTGGTGTTTAGCAGTAGTCACCAGTGGCTGATCTCTTGTACCCTACATAGTATTAAAGCAAATAAAGATGATGCCAAAGCACGAAACAATTGAAGTGAAATTTGAGAACCAAAATGTTTTTAAAATAAAGCAGACAAAACTAATTCATAAAAAGTATCAATATAATTACCTAAGAAGCTATAACAAATTGAATTACATTAGCAACTTTGTGATTGCATTGTAATGGACATCTTTAAAATATGTGCTCAGTAAAATGTTATATATCTTCAGTATTAGTATGTCATGTAAATATGTAAAGATTTTGTAGTAAAGTAAAAAAATATGAATCAGCATGGGATAGAAATGTTACATTTGATAAAATGTGTCTGTAGTATTGTTCTATTACGACAGTTAAAATATGAGCTATTAGGGAATAGCTAACCCAAAATATCTGGCAACCCCTGAGGAGAAGATACAGGAACAATCACTCAATCTGTTACTTTAGGTTGATTCTGTATTCCCATAAAAGGTGGTGGATATCTTTTCAATTCAGTTACATATGGGAAAATAGGAACTCGGAATTAGACATAAACTGATGAAAGTTGTATAAGGTTGAGGTTCTACCATAATTATAATATGCAGAGCCCCGTAAACCACATTTTAAGCAGTTGTATTTAAAATTCAATTAGAAAAGTTATATATTCAAATGAAACAATCTTCTACATTATTCAGGATAGCCACATATTGAAAATATGATAATTTTTTTATTTTTTAAAAAATATATGTATGATAAATATATATAACACCTATATGAAATTATTTCTCCTAGCGGAGGTTAAGTGTAATCTAGAAAATTTAGACTATTTAGTTTATTGTTTTATTTATCAAGTATTTGCTATACTGCATAAGTTTGTCAATTTATTCACTCAGCTTCAAATTAACACTGTATTTTATTACAATAATCATCAACTAAATTATGGAAAGAATATTATATATCTATAAATTAGGTGTAAGAACAAGATATTTATTTAAAACTATCATAATTCTATTTACCTTTTTTCTTTAGAGGCTGATAGTAACTCTATCTTTAATTCATTCTACAAAAATTTATTAAACATTGTACTTTATATAAGAAAGAGAAGAAAATTGAAAGAGAAGAAAGTTGAAAGAGGAGCAACTCTTCAAGGAGTTGCTAGCCAAATAAGCAAATAAATTAATGTGACTGTATATGTGGCCACAATCCAGGCATCAAATCTGAAGTTGATGAATCTATGAAAATCTGCCTCGTGCTCCATGATTAGTAGGGAGAGATAATGTGGTTCAGGAGCAATAGTGTGGAAGGCTACGTATGGGTAGGCAGCTGAGTCATGGTGCAAACACTGGTTGTCTAAACCTGCAAGCCAATAAATGAGAGAAACAACAGTCTCTGGGGAATTTGGAGATGATAAGATAGACACAAAAAGACAACTTTAATGAGATAAAGAGGAGAGCTTCCGTCTGCCAATTAAGAAACAATCTATCTATTCCAAAGGCTGTTAACTGGGGATCAACAATGTAACCAAGGAATACCAAGAATAAACAATGTATACTAAGTCAGTTTTAGCAATTCAGTAAAATAAAAGTTTTAGTTCCTTTGAAATATTCTTTAAAACCTGAAAAGTACTGAAAAAACTATGAAAAATCTAAATTAGTGTTTGCTTTAAATGTGACTAAAAGTTCAATATACTTCAAGTTGTATCATGCTGAGAAATTACAGAAAAAGTAATTTCAGATTTCTAACTTAGTGTTCAAATGCAGATAATAATTTTATTTATATGAAAATATTCTCATTTATCCATTTTAGATATATTTTTACTCTTAAGCTATAAAGTTCTTGTAGTACATGTGATTCTAGCAGTGACACATAGGATATCTTAGAAATGAATGCTCTTGTTTACTTAAAAATCACCAAATAAATGTCCTATTCTATATTTTTTAAAAATATATGTACTCAGCGTTATAACCAGCAGCCATTTGCTGCTGCTTGACATGTGCAAAAGTCAAAAATTAGCCATAAACTACTATTGACTTTATTCAAAAGTGGAAAATGAAAAGAAATTTGCATATGGGCATCATGCATCTGCTGTTGCCTTTTGACCATGCATGATGGGTTCTCAGTGGCGACTGATGGACTTATGTTGAATGAAGTTATTCTTAATATACTTTTGTTAATTTTTATTGTCTGAATTTCATTTATATTGATTTAAAATGTAAGTTTGTGTTGTTTTACTTTACTATGAGGTGTTGTACATTTGTGTGCCTCTCCTTCTCTTGGTAATTCTGTTGTATGAAAATGTGTAGATACTACTGGAAATATTTCTAGTTCTGATGGGACTTATGTCTGAAATGCATGCTATGGTTAACAAGCCCAGTGCATGCTAATCCTGCAGACCATTTGCTTCCCTCTATCACCTGTATTAGTTGCGGTTGCAATGTATGATGTTTCCTTGGTCCCCAAAGCCTATCACTTGCGTCGGGAGGAAACGGATTGGTTTGATAAACCCAGGGAATCTCGGTTGGAAAATGGCCATGGTCTGGACCGGAAACTACCAGAAAGACTGGTTCACTCTAGACCCCTCAGTCAACATCAAGAGCAAGTAAGTATGAAATTTTACAGTCTCATGGATTTGTTAGCAACAAGAGTCAATTCTAATGCAGACTAGTTTGTTAACCTAAATGTTTGCTGGGCAAATTCAAGACTGCTTACTTTCAGTCATGTAATGAAGAACATGTTTTATTTAATAATTTTGATAGGCATTGTGTTGATTCTACAGTACAATTTAAATGATTCATTCATGTAATAAATGATTATTATGTGAATAGACCATCTCTAATATTGAATTTACGAGGAAAATACATGGAGCTCCTGAGGGGTTTACAAAATGTGTGTAGTTGTCTGTGCTTTTTTATTAAAGTATTTTTAGAGACAAAACTAAAAGCAAGTAAAGTGGGAGAGAAGGAAAATTTCACATGAAGGAAAGAGAGAAACCTATGCTTTAAGAGTCTACTTAATTATGGAAATATTAATTGCTTTATAGTCATTTTTTAGACTTTATCTTTTACCATTACAACATAGCTCTTTTCATAAAGTAAGTAATTGAATTTAGAAGTAAATTTTACAGTCAGATGAGGGTGATACCAACATTCGTACCACTTATTTATTTTCTCATTCTGGAGGAAATGAAGTGATGCTGAACCCTGAAAGAAATGTAGTTGGGAAAAATAAGAACTATTGTAAGTGTATTTAAACCGATATTCCTAGTATACCAGATACTTGCAGGAAGAGTGCTCATTACGATCATTTAAGTAGACACAAAAGACAGAGCTGACAGACTTCACTTACATTAGCTCCTCAATTATTCTTCTTGGTGATATCATGGTTTAAATGACAACCATATTTTAAACAACTAAGATGATCTACTTAGGTTTAGTAAAATTTAGTTTACTATGTTTTGACTTAGAAAATATTTATTATACTGAGGAGTAAAATAAAACATTTTTGTATGTGTAACTATTGTCAGTACAGAAATTTCATTCCTTCTAAAGCAACTTCAGTTTATATGGTAAATCTACCAAGTATAATTCTACAAAAAAATCATGTGTTTCTTTTTTATATACTCTTTCCTTTGGGGAAAATATTGATATTATTCTCTAAATATTATAAATAATCTTTTTTCATTTTTTTGTGAATTCTTGTTTAGGTTTGTATTGACTAAATATTTACATATTTTTGTTTCTTTCTGTTACAATCATCAGATTATATTGAATTTTATTGTCTTCTTATTCTTAAAATTATATTTATAATTATATTTCAACTCTCTTCATAAAGATCTGGCTATTAATATCTATAATAATAAAACCAATATAATCATTATTTCTGAATCTCTGTAGCTTAGTGCTTCCTGCAAGCCTAGAGAAAATCATAGGAACCAGAATATATAAACAAAATCATAGTAACAGCTGCTATAGAAACCACAGTCTAATTCCCCTTATTATCAGACAATCTTCCATGGATACTCAAGAGTTCTCCAACTAAATTTTACATAATGTTATTTGAGAATACATTGAAGTATTCTGTATCAATCATACATTATTTTCTAGCTAGTAAAAATTTCACGTTAAAAAGGAAAGTTTGCATTAGTGTATATTACACTATGAAACAATATGCAGTGATCAAAATGACACATGCATAAAGTTATAAACTACTATAAATGGAAGAGCCATACAAGTTCTGATGAGCCAAGACAGGGAACATGGCCTGCCCCAGAAAGCTGTGTACCCCATTCAGATTACAGCCTCTTCCACAAGTAACAGACATATTGATGGTTATGGCAATAATTTGTTGTTTTTACATGTTTTCTAAATGGATTCTATATAGAAGATAACCTATACCTTAAATACATAAGCTTTACAAGGTTTAATTACATGAATTTTAATATCTATACTTTTCTGCATTGATATTTATCTTTAAATACTGTTTCCTCTTAAACTCAAGAACTTTATTTTGGTCTAGATGATAACAAAATGGCATTTTCATTTTATTCACTTCTTTGTATATTTTATAATCAAAGGTAATACTGAGCTCTTAGTGCCAATAAACAAGGATGCTATTACTTGAAAACACGAACATGAGAATTTATTCTCATGAAGTGCCCTAGGGGGGAAAGAGTATAAAATCAAATTGACTAATTCGTACACGAGTTTATCTTCTGTATAAATATTGTACTTAAAACACTATATGGATATAGAATTATTTGTGAAAAATTATTTGATTTACAATCATATTAACTACAAATTTATCAAATCAGTATTTTTTTCCAATATGTACATTTTAATGTTCCCACTCTTCAAGAGAAATCTAAATGCTCTTTCCTAACTGTATGGCCCATCTATCCTATTTATTTTTAAGTCTTTTTTTCATGAAGAAGATCAATACTCTTTACTTGAGTGTTGTAAAAGACAGTCATGTTAGCTATGATCATATTTTCCCATTCACTGGAGAGCTTCTCATATATGCAAAACCTATGCTCTACCTTAGGGTATATTAGTCTCCCCTGAAGAGGCCATGCTTTTCTTACATTTGTATTCTGAACACTCTAGACTCTGCTTACTTTGCTAAGCACACTGGCCACTCAGGTTGTCATGAATATGATGTCATGCACTAAGACATCTTTGGTACGACCAGTACCACCTTGTTACAAAACAGAAGCAAAGTCTTTGGTATAATCCATGGCTTATGACTTTTACTATAATCATATATAATATAGAAATTCCCTGTCTTTCACAATCTGACATGTAAGTGTCCAGTGTCCAATACAGCCCTGGGAAATGGTGAGGCATCTGTTCCCTGCAGCAAGCATTTGTGCTAATCAAAGTGGATGAATGTGTAAAAAATATGCTAATGGGAATTTAATTACTTCATAAACATACCGACTCAACTCATGAAAGTATTTATGGTTAGGAAAGGGGAAAAATGACTTTTCTGGGATAGGTGACAATCTTGATGTAGAATCATCAACAGTCCATGATAACAGGTACTGCACCTTGGTGTATCATTTATCCTCCGTTTGACTCTTGATAATACTGGTAAAAACAGCTGCCCTGTAAGCCCATTCTCTAGAAGACCCTCTCAGTCTTTACCCTCAATTGTAGTTCTGCTTTACAATGGCTCATCCATAGCAGTCATAACTATAGAAGTTTAATATTTTAGTAAGGGAACCTAGGTTGCTGGTTGCAAAGTCTGTGGGAATTGTATGGAGATACTCTAAGCAAACAAGAAAATGAAGATATTCAGTAACCAAACATTAGAGATACTGACTAAAATGTAATGATTCACTTATAAAGGTCTCATGATGTTTTATAAGTGACAATGATTCACTTATAAAACACTAAAAAAAAAATCTACCTACTCTTGCAAACTGCAGTCTATGCACTATGAGATTGCATCTGCAGTAACAAATCTATAAAATGGAAGGAAACTAAATTCAAAATAGTGTTGTCTTAGTTTATTTTTGGCCAACTGGGTAAATGACTTTAAAATTATCATTAAAGCTATGTGACATTATAAAATAATTGAAATAAAAATGAGGTCATATGCACCAATTTTAAGGAATAATCAATGGTGTTAAAACAAAATCAAGTTATGTAACAGAGTGGGAACCACAAGCACAGCAGTAGCCTTAGTGTTTCTCCTTCTACTTTAGTAATTCCTGTAGTAATAAGAAATAGCTCAGCCAGTATCATAACCTTTTAATACAGAGCTAAACTTGAGAAGTACTTGTAAACCAAGTCTTTATTCATCTAGACAGAATTAGTATAAATTTGAATCTAATAGAATTTCTCAGGAAATTTTCACAATACAATTCAAGCACCTTAAATATATCTCACACCTAATTAGGGGGAAGGGATGAGACAAGAGAGGACCTTCTCTTAGTTTTCTCCACTAGTTTCACTTAAATGCTGAATGGATAAGAATGCCTTTTCATTTACTGATTTTTTTTTAAATGCAAAATCAGGAATGAGCTTTTGTCAATATAAATTATTCATGGCCATCAGGTGAATACATACTACTATAGTCAGAAGCATCCTTGAAAACCAGATAAACATGCTCATTGATTCTCTAAACAAAGCAAGCTAATCTGCAAGAGTGATTGGTTTTATATCAAATACCAATGAACTCAGAAAGGAATCATTATTCAGTGTGTCTATAAATTCTTCTACTGACATCATCCAAGAACCTTCTTCATTCTATTCTTCATTCTTCTATTTTCATTGATTTAAATGATGTGCTTTGAACTGAACAAGTATAAATCTGCACACTGTATGTCAAGGGTTTTTTTTTTATTGATTTTTGTTTTATCTAATCCCTTGTATGTCCTAGATTCTGCAGATGAATGGGAAGACAATGCACTACATCTTTCCTCATGCAAGGATAAAAATAACCAGAGACTCTAAGGATCACACAGTTTCAGGTAAAGCAAACTGAACTATCTGCTAATTTCTAGTTCTAGTGTCAAACTGACATACATATGTGTGTTTTAGTTTAAATGACTCTCATGTCCAAAAATAGCAGACTATTCATTTCAGCACACACCCCAGCACACACACACACACACACACACACACACACACACACACACATGCATTAATTACATGATTTTTGCATGAAGAGTCACTGAGTGGTTCAGATCACTCTTCATTACCTGTATCTTGAACAGTGCATGATTTGGCAGGACTCACAATTACTGCTTTAGGAAACATCATGATTAGCACATTTCTGTGTATTTTGTACTGCTGAAAAATATGGTCACAGAGTTTAGAGACAATAGAAACTTGGAGATCTTAGGATCAGATTCTTCTCTATTTATCCACAGTGAACACTGTCAATCATGCTGAGCTTTCAGATTACTTGTGTTTATTTATAGACCAAAGCTGATAATAAACTTTCTAAGCTTCTTATTTTGGAATGATTTTGGACTTCCAGTAAAGGGTACAGATTGCTGTACTGTCTGTTGCTCAATTTTCCTTATGTTTGCATAAACCTAACCTAAATTGATCAACCAAAGGAAATCAACCTGGATATGATACTAAGACAGGCCTGTCTTACTCACATTTTAAGTTTCTCTACTAATCAATTATTTTATTTAGTGCCTCAAGATACAACCTAGGATCTCACATAGTATTTCATTGTCATGGTTCCTGCATCTCGTCCAGCATAACGGTCTCTGTATTTCTTTGTATTTCCTGAGCCTGAATTTCCTGAAAAATTATGAAACTTTCACATTGCTAATGAGATTTCCATTATTTTGAAGTATAAGATGAAATAAAATTTTCAAGTTGATAAAATATACCCTGAGTAATTTCCTCAGTTACTGTGTGTTATCTATTTTTCATGTCCAATCAGTAAAATTTGGAAAGTTTGTTAAATTTCAAAGACATTATTGTGGTCTCTATATTAGAGGTGGATGTCACATGGTTCATATGGCCTTTTGTTTGTTTTCATGATGACTTGGAAAAGCATTTGTCTTCTCAGATGCAATCGCAATTCTGTTTCCAAAGATGACTAGTCACTTAGAAATCTAATGTTTTTCTGTTAAAATAGGTATTTTTTTCTTTTACCACAAAAAGATAATTTAACATATAAATGTTGTTCATATCGAAAATGTGAGAGAAAACATTTAACACTGTGTGCTCATTTTTTTTTATCATTTCAACTTTATAAAATCCATTCTATAGCTGTAGTATCCATTTAGATTTGGTTTTTATATTTTTAGACAATTTTTATATATTGAGTTCAATTAGTGCTTTTAGGAATCATTTTTCAGAGGATACTACTTGCTGAAACTTATTTCAGTTCTAGCATAATATTTTCTGGCAATGCTGAAAGTATTTTTGTAGAATATATAAAAAAATTCTTAAACCATTTCCTCTAAATCTATATCAGTGTATCTGTCTACTTGTGTCATTATTTTTGCTTGATAGTAAAAGATTTTTCCCCTGTCTTACCTTCTCTAACTCATTACTGTTTTACTTGATCTAGAAAAAGTCTAAACTACAAGAATAAAGAAAATAAATGCTACTAATTTGCTATTATAAGTATTATACTCCCAAAGCAAAACTTAAATTCCCTTCATTTTTCACAATAAAGGAAAAGAATTACTATTATGGAAAGTCATTTTTCTAGAAAATACACATATGCCTCTGAGTTTTCTTTTATTCCTAAAATAATAAAATATGTTCCAATTGAATGGACACTTCAATGGTTACTGTCAAATTTATAGTACTTTTGTTTATGATTAGAGAACACAGTTCTGTACAAAATTAAATATCTTAAAACAGTTAGCAATATTTTCACTAAATCCTTAGAAATCTAGCTTAAGTATATAAATCAGTGATAGAAAGCCACATGTGACTTTTTTCCACTTAAACTCTTTTAACTCTGATAAAAAATTGAACACAATTATTACCATTTTGTGATTTATAAAGTACAAGATAGACCTAACACTTAGTCCATCATTTTTGTCAATTAAATAGAACACTCTGTCATCTATCCTAACTTAAAAGACTTATAAATCCATAAGTTATATCCTGGTTTAGCTTGTATACTATCTGAAAACTATCTTCTCAAATATGTTCACTCAATGCTAAATAGCCTGGGATGGCTATAAGGCTATAAGTAATCTTTTAACCCCATCAGAAATATGAGTGACCAATACTATCTGAACATATAGGAAGCCTAACACAGCTTCTAGAACTGAAACAAATTGCAAAGACAGCTGCCTACCTATACAGTTCCAGTGAACCAGGAAGGTGGAGCATCAGTCTTCTGCCTTCTGGCCCAGGATATTCTGACAGACCTTGAAAAACAGGAATTATTAAGGACTAGCTTATTCTGTCTTGGCAGAACTAAGCTGTCCTAACCTGTAAGGACCTCTCAAGGACAGTACAGGTCTGCAGGAGAAATAGGCAATTTCTGCCCAGTGGTTATCTAGCCACAATGTACCTCACCTGGAGGTAGAGATGCTCAGCTACTTCTTTGAATCCACCAATGGGGAGCTGTTAGGAGCTGATTCGTCTCAACAACAAGTGACTAAATAACATTAAATGTCACATTCTGTGGATTTCTGAAATTTTTGAAAACAAACTAGCTATGTAAAGTAATTTGTACTGTTGTCTGTTAATTACCCTCACCTATTTCCAATTAAAATATCTTGGAAACACCCTAACAATAAACTCAGAGCCATGAATTTGCTGTTTGGCCCTTAACTCATAGACTTAAATATTTCAGATCAGTTTATAATAACAGTTACAGAAGGACTGGGTCCAAGCCTTGTACTTTCAAAATTTTTCTATCTATTGAAGAAATTTATACCAATGAAATCCTTGGTTCCACATCAAAATAAATTCTGTAACAAAATAAGAAATTATGACTTCAATTTAGTAACTATTGTAAAGATTTCTAGCAAATGAGATTATGGCTACACAATAAATTCTAGCTATTTCTTCCCTGTTCCAATTATTACCATTTATAAATTCCCCAGAAAGGCAACCTTAGAAAAACCACCTTCAGCCCCAAAGCCCAGGGAACTGGGCCAAGGACTCTTCATACTTCTTCAAGCTGAATATGGGAGTTGAGATATCTTTGAAGGAGGGGGTAGGGAAAATGAGGGAGTTGGTTAGCCTCAAGAAGGCCACATTAATGATTGTTAAAGTCTCTGATGTCTGTGTCCTGACTGGATCGGCTGAAAGTCCAAGAGGTCAGGAGTTCAAGCAGGTCAATTCAGCATGTCTGATGATGAGACTCACCAAGGCTGTATATTCTGTAATATACAAATCTCAAAACAAAATTCTAGTATTATCAAGATATCTTTCTTGTTTGATTCTCTGGAATCTAGTTCTTCAGGGGCTCTCCATCATATCTGATCCATATTACTCTGGAAGGTGTATAGGCACTAATCACCTTTTCTAAAAACACAAAGACAAAACCTTTCTCCCAAATCAGCATATCCTTGAACCAGTAACCAGAAAACCTTTACATTGACCTCTTTCCCAGGGGAATAATATAAATTAATAACTCAAAATCATACCGATTTTGAAAATTAAAACAATCAAAAACAAATGAAGTAAACTAAAATACTGTATGTGCCTATTCTTACGCTTTTTCTATTTTACCATACAGGAGAATAACCCAAAATTCCCGTGGATCCCACATTAGAGAATATGAGTTAGTTACCTTGCAGAAATTATTATATCATCTTTAAAACAATTGATTCATACTTCTATCTATACTTGCTTATAAGCAGGCAGCTTGTCAAACCAGGATTTAAACCCAAAATTCCCACGGAGCCCACGTTAGACAGAATTTGAGTATCCTGTAAGACATAAGAGCAATATATCTTTATACCACCTTTAAAGCAATTAATTCAAACTTTCACCAATATCTGCCTGTAGGAAGCAGGTAGTTTTTACTTGTTAAGCTCTCTGCCTGGAGAAGCCATCTTGTTATACCATCTATCTGTTGTGCTCTCTACCTGGGGCCACAAACATCTATTTTATTAATGCCTGTTCATAGTAGTTGATTATCACTGCTCTCTCTATTTGGAGTCAGTGATTAATATTCCTTATCTAATTCTGAACCATGGGTGAGATTTCCCCATGTGAATTGGACAAAATCTGTATATAAATCTATCCTAAAAGTGAATAATCCCAATTTTATAAATTCACATATCTGTCGCAAGATGTAGGCAGCTTCCATTCTCCAGCTCTCTGACTCAGAGCAGCCATCTTGTCTCTTTCCACAGTAGGGGACCTCAGAGCCCTCTTTCTTTGTTTCAAGGTTCCTGCTCTTGAGTCCACATGACTTGTCCCAGTTCAACCTTTTTCTCACTTAGAAAATAAAATTCTAACTCTCAGTCTAATAATCTTACATTTTCTAGTGGATTGTTGACCAACACATTGGTTTGCCACTTGTTGTGGGAAATATTAAGAAATGAATCCACACTATTGCCTGCAAGGCTCCGACAGGCTGGCTGGCCAGGCACTGTTAGGCAATGGCCAGCCTGTCTTCATCTCGTGGAGACTCTGACTCAGAGCTCTGAAATCTCTCCACCCAGCTCTCTTAAGTTTCCACTGGCAGGTCATTACCACACCAGCCCCATGCTTCAAAACTCTCATGGCCTTTTGTGGTGCAGTTCTGACAAACACACTCTTTGCTGTTGTACCTTTCTCTGTAACCCAGTCGAGCCCCTGTGTGAAGGAAAACACCTCACAAACTTAGTTCAGAATCAATGGCAACTCAATTGCTGGGTGCATCAATTAGAATCCTAATCTTGTAAGACATATACATCTAAATCCTCCCATGTATCTAAACCTACATCTTGTCCTCTTACTGTCCCCATCAAAAATTGACATGTGACTTTTTGTAAAGCATCAAATGGTTGGCACAACCTTGAACAGAGCTCTCACACTTGCCTTGTCCTGTTGTATGTACTACCAGACCAAGCTTGCTATTATTTATTACAGTTTGGCTGATACTAATTATTTATTCATAAATATTTTGAACCCCTTTGGATTAACATTTTTAATTTGCTAAATATTTTGACAGATAAAACTGTATCTATTTATATACAACATGATATTTTGAAATATATAGATATGTTGTTAAATAACAAAGGGAAGCTATTACCCATGTTATTACATTTGTGTAGGAATGTTTTGAATTTTTCTATGAGCATTTTCAAAAATATAATGTTCTTATTAACTTTAGTCATTACTAAATATGTCTTTCTAAGATGCAAACTAAAATATTTACAGATAATTAGTTAGTTTTGAAGCAAATTTTAGACATCTCAAGGAGATATAGACAATTGTACACAGAAAGATGAAATAAAATTTGCCATGATTTTGTGCTTGTGGGGCTAGAACATGAACTGTATTGTGATGAACAATTTGTTTTTAGTCTGATTATTTCCTGTATGTATAAAAAAGAGTAGAAAACACCCATTGGTATGTTTTCCTTTTGGTTACCAAAACTTGTTCAAAGTAGATATACTGTCTGTCTCTTACACTCTCTTATCAGACATATATAGATGAGTGTAGAAAAAATAGTATAAAACTACTATAAAGTAGGCACAATTAACAAATGGAAGAAAATTTGTTCTTATTTATAGGAAACAAAAACAATGACAGAAAAGAAGCATAAAGAGAAAATGGGTTAATAACATTTTCCTTGTCAAACATTTCTCAAAATATGGATGATGGAAGCTAACACTTGACTTTTTTGTGGAGTCTCCAACTCAAACTGCTTTCAGAGTGAGGATAACACAGGTTTTGCCTTCATGCTTCTCATTCTTTGAGAATATCAAGTGTAGTGTTTTTGGAGGCTAACCGCTGTGTGACTTCACAAGAGACTGGATATGAAAATGAATGTGAGATTTTAGCTGCAAATTTGAAGAGTAGGAAACAGGTGGCAGTACTCTCTCTCTCTTTTAGTGAAATAATTGTACTAAATATATGTTGTATACTTAATGTAGAATAGTATTATTATTGTTTCCAAGGAATTAATAAACATTCTAATCATGTTTTGATAACACAGGTAATACAGAAAATGTTAACAGGTGTAAAATGTACTAGCAAAGTCTCTTTAAAGTGCCAAGAATTGTAGACAAGCTGGATGGCTTTTCAAACCCAAATCATGATGGTCAACACTATAAAGATATTAACAGGCATAGTTAAAAAGCAATATAAATCCAAAGACATGGCTTTTGTTCATATATATTTTTAATTTACACAAATAGAATCTGCTTTCCAAATGCTTTTATAACTCATAGTCTGTGACCCTTCCTGGCCTTGGGGATCATAGGCTGATGTTGGTCTACAAGGGCAAAGGGGTAAAGGGAGCAGAGACAAAACCCTGTGAATACATACAGTGAAGAAGACACACTGGGCCCAGTTAGAGGAAGGCATATCATCTTTACTTGAGGCGATACAATGCTTATATAGTTTGGGGGGTACAAGGGTAGAACCATCCATGATGGGCAAAGGTCATTAGATTAGGGTACTGAAATGCCTCATTACCTTGGGGAAGCATTTCAGGAATCTCAGGTGCTAGCTGAACAGATCCTTATCTATCAGAAGAAAGGAATTTGAACTTGTAATCACACTAAGGCTACATGAAATTCTGCAGGTAGAAGTCTTTGGGAGGTCTGTGGACTGCCCAGACAAGGTCAGAGAAAGGGAATCCCTGTCAATGAAGGGAGTCTTCTATTATGTGCCGAGCCCAGAAGGCTATCAGGTCAATGGTAGACTTTGACGGTTATTAGCACTTTTCCCACAACAGTACAGAAATGTTTATGTTCATTTGATTGTATCTGTAATTTAGATCTCTTACTATGATTTGCTGGGTGAATAGAAGAAATGCATGAAAACTCCAGCTCTCAACTTCCTCATGATTTAGTTGATATCCAAACTATAATGGATTGTTATCAAAAAGGGTTAAGAAGAGCTTACATAAAAGCTAATAGATTTATGAGCCTTTATTACTTATACCCATTTTATGTATGAATAAAACATACAGGCAATCATGTTTTTGTACCATTATGCATAATTTCATAAATTATGCAAAGAGAAATACGTACAAATAACTCTGAACATTTAGAAAGTAGGTCCTTAACATTTCAATATATAAATTTCCAATATGTAGTCAGTCAATAGGTACTTTTGACAATTGTGCAATGGTTCTGAAAGTATTTGTTCACTAAACACTGATTGTAAAGTGGAATGAAGCTAATAGCTAAAGCACTTTGGAGCAATCACCTCGACTGTGATTCAACATTAACATCCATTTAAAATTTGAGAATACATTATTTGTGGTCGGGAAGAAATAAGGTGAGATGAACATGTTATGAGTAACTGAAAGTGAACCTATTACAAATACCTGCATTTTCCACATATGCAACAAAAACCACCTTTCTCTTTGATACAAATATATAAGTTGGGGTGTGGAGGAAAAGAAGACTGAAATATTGGAGAAATTAATTCCCTCCTCTGGAACTCCTTCTTATGGTTTCAGAGATGAAGTTGTTTGAAATAAACTAAAAGAAATTCTGACTTAAAAAAAAGAAGGCATTTGTATGAGTAGCTCCACAATAGACTGGTTACATCTGCAAGGTGACAAAGACTAATTGTCTAGGTTTAAAACGTAGCAGGGTCTTAGAAAATATTGGCTCAGTTTTTAACTCACTAGTCGCTGTCCTTTTGCTTTTAGAAACAGTAGATAAATTCTAGTGAGTTCCATCGAATCTGAGTTGAAAAACAAAATATATGTTCATTACTATTATTGTTGTTCGTATCACCAGTCATCATCATCATTATTGTTTTACCAAATATAATATAAATATTACAAATAGCCTTTGTTAATGTATGGGTGTATAGTTTTAATAAACCTACAGAATTGTACATTACCACAGTACTATTTTAAAATTTTCTACCATTATAAACTTTCTTAGAAACTGCTAATCTCTACTTCTTATGTCTGTTGCCCAGCCATGAGAAAGTCCACATTTACTCTCTGATTCTTACAGTTTACCATTTAAAAGTATCTCATCTTAACAGTATCAAATAATATACAGCTCTCATATCTATAATCTCTCTTTCTAAAGTTTTACATTTGTCTATGTTACAGCATGCATTAGCTATTTATATCTTTGTGTTGCTAAATAGATCCTATTCTTTTAATGTTCTATACTTCATTTATCCTCTTTGTTTTTTTTCTAGGTCTTAAAAAAAATCACATATGACTTTTAGTATGTATCTATGTTATGTAGCATGTTATTTTTATTGCATAGTTTCCTAGATGTAAAGCTTCAGCCCCATACAATTTGTTTAACTTCTTAAGAAACCACCAGATCTAATCATTTCTCAAAGGGAACTTGTGACTTTATATTCCCTTTAACAGTATCTAAGGCGTCCCCGGGGGACCACTATTGCTGACTGTTGCCATACTAGTTTTGATTTGCTTTTCCTTCTGATATAAGTTTGAGCATCTTTTTATATATTCCAAAGCAGCATGCAGGTTTCCTGGTGAAATGACTATCAATGCAGGTTCCCTGGTGAAATGACTATCAATGCAGGTTCCCTGGTAAAATTACTGTCCTAACCTTCTGCTGTTACATTTTCGGACTGTTTGTGATATAAGTTGTAAAAGTTTTTATTTGGTACAGTTAAAAGTCCTTTGTAAGGTATATTATATTTTTGTATTTATTTCCAGTTTGTTTTTTGTCCTTTTACGTTTTAGTTTTTATTTTTGAGATTACAATTTAATTACTTCTCTCCCTTCCCTTTCCTATCTCCAAAACTCTTCATATATCCATCCTCACTACATTTCAAATTCATAGTGTCTCTTTTCACTGTTATTCCATGCACATATGAATATGTATATATGTCATATGTATGTGCACATGTATGTAAAGTGAGTATGTGCCTTTGTGTGCATGTATATTATACACACACATATGTATATATGCACATTGCTAAATACTGAAAACTGTGGCAGCCACTATAAAAATGAGTAATGAGAATTCTCAAAAAGCTAAAATGAGAACTACCGTTCAGTAAGCTATATACCTCACCAGCATATGTCCAAGGGACTTGACATCCTACTCCACGGGTGCTTGCTCAGCCATGTTCATTGCCATTGTATTCACAATAGCTGGGAAATGGAAACAACCTAAATGCCCTTCAACTAATGAATGGGCAGGGAAAATGTGATTCCTCTGCAATAGAATTCTACTCAGCCATACATAAAATCATCAAATTTGCAGCTTAGTGACTGGAACCAGAAAACATGCTCCCTCCTTTAGTACAGTTATGTGTTGAGTTTTGAAATCCGGTAGTATCAGTCCTCAAAATCTTAAGTTTCCAAAACCATTTGAGCAATTCTGTAGCCTTTAAATTTTGACAGGCTTTTTAATCAGTCTTTTAGCACTGTGAAGGTGATTGTACTGAAAGCAAAAATTAATGCACATAAAAAATGCTCCCTTAAAATCTCTGAATTTTCCAATGCATGAATATGTATCTCTCATTTATTTAGATTTCCTCTGATTCTTCTTACCAAAATTTTAATTCTCATGTATAAAATTAGCATTTATCTTACTAATGTGTTTAAATTTTTGTTCAGGTTGATTTTATTGTGAATAGTTTTCTTGGGATTTTGAAGGATCTCTTGACATTATGTAAAAATTAATTTATACATATATAAACCTTTAGCTAATATTCTCACAGATTTATTATTCTTACTATTTTCATTTAATACTCATGATTTCTACATGCACAAATATGTGAGCTGCCAATAAAGTACTTACTCATCTCAGTCCAATTTTTATGCTCAATTTTGTTTCATAATACAAGGAAAAATTTTCTGTACAATGCTGGATACAGTAGCAAGGGCAGGCATCCTTGTACCATTTTAACATTTAGGGAAATATTTATTTCTTCACAATTAATATGTTATGAAGAATGCTGCAGAAGCATCTTTGTATTTCCAGCTCGGGATGGTTTTAGATTTTTTTTTTTTTTTTTTTTGCTTTTTCTATTGTTTTGTCTTTTTGTTGTTTGAAAGATTCACTTATGAACCCAAGGTTTACCTTGAACTCACCAGGTAATTGGAGGAATATGCAATTGGAAGAACTATACAAATCATACTTGACCCTTTATTGATAGTTTGGCTTGGGGGGTATTATAAATGTATTCAGGATTTTCCCCAAGAATATTCACTAAGTACAGTGAGGTGATCATGTGTTCTTTGTTATTAATAAGACACAATTTAATTGACTTCTAGATTGTAAACTACCTGGCATTCCCATGATTTCCATTTGTTATAATTTGTGATTATGCTTCATGATTTAGCTTTTTTCAAGTATTTGTGTGTCACCTTCCAAGACTATTTTATGTAAACATTGTCATTGAATAGCCTAGTCTTGTAGTTTTCTAAGAGTTCAATCTATAGCCAATGATGGGTCAAAGTTCACCTCAAACTACTTTCCCCTAGTTCTAAAGCTATAAATTTTTGTTGTCAAATTGATATATAAATTGGAAAGAAATCTCAAAGTTAAACTTTCTAATTTCTTACTTGTGTTATATATGTGTGTTATCTTCTGTAGATGAGATATTCATGGCTGCATAGGCTTTGTCTGTCTGCCCTATGCTGTCTATATACTGAGAATCCATTTGTTCAGAAGCATGGAGAGCATTTATTAATATGACTCACCTAGTTATCAGTGGCCCAACTTAATACCTAGAGAACCATCAGGTCTCCTACTTGATCCATTCCACAGCAGCAAACCCACTCTCTGGTCTATATGACTCACTTGCCCTATTAAAGTCATATGATAGATAAGCTGGGTTTAGAAGTAGTCTAGAAATGCACAATACATTTTACTCTCCTTATTATTAAGTAAGTCTCTCTCTCTCTCTCTCTCTCTCTCTCTCTCTCTCTCTCTCTCTCTGTCTTTCAATGTTAAAATGGCTAATAATTTATAAAATCTTATAATATTCCTTATTGCTAGGAATCTTAGTTAGGGTCACTGTCACAGATTCCTTGGAGTTTGCATTGCTCTATATTTTTAGCTTGTCCAAGAGATACCAACACACACTAATTCCAGTTCTCTCTCATACCATCTTCCCCACCCTTGATTCCTCCTTTTGCCCTCTCCACAACCTCTCCTGCCCAGTTTGTTCCCTCCATCCACCCCAGATGGCTCCCCCTTCTCTGAGGCATCAAATCTCTACTTGATTAGGCACATCCTCTCCTACTGAGGCCAGACAAGGCAGTTCTCTGATACATATGTTCCAGGAGCCACAGACCAGTCCATGTATGCTCTTTGTTTGATGGTTTCACCTCTGAGAGCTCTGAGGAGTCTGGATTAGTTGGTACTATAGTTCTTCGTATGGGGTTCCAATCCCTTTCAGCTCCTTCAATCCTTCCCCTAACTCTTTCATAGTCATCCCCGACCTTAATCCAATGGTTGGCTGTATCTGCACGTGTCTCAGTCAGCTACTGGTAGAGCCTTTCAGAAGACAGCCATGCTAGGCTCCTGTCTGAAGCACAACTGGGTATCAGTAATAGTGTCAGGGTTTGGTTCCTGCTTATGGGATAGATCCCAAATTGGGCTAGTCACTGGATGGCCTTTCCTTTAGTCTCTGCTCCATTTATTCCCCTGCATTTCCTTTAGACAGGAACAATTCTGGCTCAAAAAATTAAAGATGGGTGGACGGTCCCATGTCTCAATTGGGGGGCATGTCTATACCCTGGAGGTGGTCTCTGTTTCTGCTTCTTGATGAGATTCAACCGTCTTCCCTTGAGCCCTATTTGTTAGCTTCTTTGGATCTGTGGATTGCTTATAGTGCAAATTTCCTTTACTTTATGGCTAATATCCACTTATAAGTGAGTAGATACCATGTTTGACTTTCTATGTCTAGGTTACCTCACTTAGGATGAACTTTTCCAGTTCCATCTATTTGCCTGCAAATTTCATGATGTCACTGTTTTTAATAGTTGAATAATATTGCATTGTGTAAATGTACCATATTTTCTTTATCCATTCTTCAGTTGAAGTACATCTAGATTGTTTCCAGTTTCTACTACAAATAAAGGTTCTATGAACATAGTTGAGGAAGTGTGAATATCATTAGCCAGGAAAATGAAAATCGAAATGAATCTGAGATTCCATGTTACACCCATTAGAATGGCTAAGATCAAAAATTCAAACAACAGCTCCTGTCAGAGAGGCTGTGGAGCAAAGGGAACACTTTCCCATTATTGCTGGGACTGCATACTTGTACTTCCACTATAGAAATCATTTTGTGGGCTTCTTGGAAAATTGGGAATAAATCTACCTCAAGATCCAGCTATCCACTCCTGGGCATATACCCAAAAGATTCTCCTGCATACCTCAATGTGACAGAAAAGCTCGAGAAATGATAACTAAGGCAAAAGAGGATATGAACAGCAGTTAGAACAACAGACATTCAAGCTCTTACAAATCAATAAAATAACTCACTTTTTTCCTTCAGGGGAACATGAATAATGCTTCAAGATCTAACAGAAGGTAGCCCACCAAACAAGCCTTCACCTATGATATATGTCTTGATACACTAGTAAAAATACCATATTTTAAGGTTTTATTCATCTACACAATTGTTTTTGACTGTACAGTGTGATGGCACTTAAATAACTATATTTAAATAAAAAGAATCATCTATTGAAATTTGTTCTGATGTAAGATCCTCAAAAGCAATAGTATCTAAGTGTTCCATTGAAATATGTATTTTGTGTAACAAAAAGAATGTTGCAGACCTAATAAACCTCCTTGTATTTGAGAAAAATCAATCAGCAGGCAACAGAATAGTAGTTCTAGGTATCTGGATCAAACTCACTCACAGACACAACAGCATTCTGAGAAATCTCAGAAATCTGGAGAAAAGAGTCCTAGTACTCCATTTGTTAAGGAGTTCAGTAAGTTCCTAAGGAAGATAATGATATTCTTAGAATCTTAAGGAAAGTTAATGTCTACTTTGTAAGAAAACAACAGAGATTCTAAGCTCATCCTGCTGCAGAATTCCTTCATTTCCTCACTTTTTTTAAAACTTCTATGAACTTTAATGATTCTTATAATTTAAAAAATTGTAGGAAGTTAGTACAATGTAGAGAACCAAACAGAATGAAGTTTTTGACAGATTTCAGTTGTCACCATTAAGCTTGTATTAGTTATTGCTTACACTAAGTCTGTAGCCATTGACTTAATTTTAAAGAAGATAATAAATTTAAAGTATAAATAATAAATTTATATGACTGAAAATGTCATTTTTTTGTGTTTTGAAATTCTACTGAATATTGCATTAAGATAAGGTATGAGAGCACTGACTGCTCTTTCAGAGTTCCTGAGTTCAATTCCCAGAAACCACTTGGTGGCTCACAACCTTCTGTAACCATATGACAGTATACTCATATATATTAAAAAATAAACTCTTTTCAAAAAAGATAAGGTACTTTTTACTATTTAGGATATTTGAAAAGTGTTTTTTTTAATTCTCAGCATTATGTGCCTTAGACCACTGAGACACAGAATAGATGGGTAATATATGTCAAGTGTCAAGACATGAGTAAAATCCATTGGTCCTTTCTGCCTTGTGGCAAAATAGTATGGTCTGTCAATTATACTGTAACAAAAAAAAAATCCCACAAAAGTCCATGCCCCATTGAAGCCATTGAAAAAAATTTAACATATAATCACTATAATTAAAACATTTTCAGACTATTGTAAATACTTGAATTGATACAAAGCATATATATGTATATGCTTTATATATACATATATACAATTCCATATATGTGTATATACATACATATATATACATATATATGAAGACGCTACCAAAATCCCTAAATGAATACATAAGTAGGTGATGTGATCATGCACTGCACCAAGATGCTTCAGTAAATGGCAAACCACATTACAATATGGGAGTCCAAGAAAAGGTATCAACATGTATAATAGCCATTTTGATTTAAGTATACACTATGAAGGGTCAACAACATTCCCTGGCTACACACTTCTCCGTGTGTCTTCCTTTTGTTGTGAGGCAGGACTGTACATCCTTAGAATGAATATTACTTACCATATAAAAAGGATGAAGGAGTAATTCAATGCAATTTAAATGAGTTTTGGAAATATTATACTAAATCCAGGGTCCAGAGTCCATAAGTACATGTGATTCTATGTATAGGAAAGGCTAGAATAAGACTTCTATAGGACAAAAAACTACATGGTTAGGGCAAAGGTGGAGGACTGGAGAGTGGGTGAGTGATAACTAGAAGGTGTGTGGTTTCTTTTTTGAGAAGGTAAAAAGATGTTTTCAAATTGACTGTGGTGATGACTGTACATACTTTATGTACTAACTACCATTCATTAGTACGTTTTAAAAAGATAAAGTCTTCAATATGTGTGCTGTATCTCAATAAAGTTGTTAGAAACCTGTCATAATTCTCTTTCACAAGAGGAAACATTACCATGCCTGTCTTCGATATTAATCACAGAGCAAATTCATCCCAAATAGATGTTCCTTACCATCCTCCTTACTTCCCATCACTAAGACTCTGGTAGTTGATAGGGGACATCTGTCAAAAAAAAAAGTTGAAAGAGGTGAATATCACATGCCCTTGCTGCATACTGCTTTCTTGTGCATTTTAAATGGGTGTATAATGAAGCTATACGTTCACTGTGGAAGCTTCAGTGTGTGTTATTTTCTACGTTTATTAAAAGTTAATGGTTTTCCACACGATGCTCTGATTACAGTCCCCTCAACTCTTCCCAGATTCTCCCATCTCCTTCCCCACAGTCTGAATCCTCAGCTTTCTCTCCTTGCAAAACCAACAGGCATCTAAAGAATATTAACGAAGTAAATAAAATAAAATAAAAGCCAAAATAGGCCAAAACAAATAGAACAAAAAGAGTCTCCCCCACCAAAAAAGCACAAGACACACATAGATAGACACATGTTCATTTACAGAGAAATCCCATTAAAACACAACACTGGAAAACATAATGTGCTTTCAAAGGACATGTAAGATTTTTTTTTTTAATTCTCTATCAAAGCAATATGATAAAGAAATCCTATTCCAACCCAAAATGCCATTGAGCTCATTTTGTGCCAGCTATCTACTGTTGGGCATGGAGCCTGGCCTTACGAGTGGTTATGAATATGCAGTGCTTCAACAGAACTGGTCTCTGGCCTAGTTAGTATTAGCGTCTTGGTCACGCAAGCAGCCATGAAGATGGGTCTTATCTCATAGAGTAGACTTTAAATCCAATCAGATGTCGGCTAGTTGCTTCCACAAGCTTTGTACCTCAATTGCAATTGTGCATTTTGCAAGCAGGTCATCATTGGAGATGAAAGGTTTTATATCTGGGTTGGTATTTGCCTTTCTCCTTTGGTAAAGTGTAGCATGCCTTACAGTACCGTGAATTCTAGTTAGTAGGAGTAAAGCTCTCTGTACCTTCCATCAGCTTGTAGAGAGCAACTGATAGCCTTAACAATAGCCTGGTTGTTTGGGGGTTTTAATGAGGCCCCTTTGACCAACATCTGGATTATGTTACTCATCCCCCATTGTTTGGTAATTTCACTTTCACGTATTTTAGAAAGTTTATACTGTATTTGATTTCCAGACGACTCCTCAAATGGACAAGTTTAACTGTACCATGTTACCCCCTCTTTAACATGCACATTTGATCTTCCTGTTTGAGTCTCAACCACCATCTTGATTTTATGATGTACTTTTCATCCCTTTCTTTCTATTTTGAATACACATGGACATACATCATGAAAGTTGAAAATATATTGTAATGTAGTTGACATATATATTTAATACTCTTAAAATTTACAAATATAAATTCTATAACTATTTTCTTATGATGTCTATATGTTTAATAGTTTATTCCAGACATTCTTTCTCTGGAATATTTTAATTTATTCTTAAAAATTATATATATACATCTAATGTCTTTTAGCCATAACCATTTCCACTCTGTCCTTCAAACTTCCCTCGGATACCTTTTGTATGTTACTTTTCTTATGCTGTGATGAAATGCTATGAACAAAAGCAACTTATAGGGAAGATGAGGTTATTTTGGGTTATAGCTCCAGTGGGAAAGTCCATAAGGGATAGAAAGGTACTGCAATGACATGCCAGATCAGGAAGCTGGCCCTTCACATTTTATCTCACAGGAAACCCAGAGAGTGAACTAGACATGAAGCAAGACTACATACTCTCAAAGCTATCTCCCAGTGATGTACATTTTCCTTCAGAAAGACTACATCCTAATAGATCCATAACCTCCTCAAACAATGTCAAAAGTGTTCTAGTACCTAAGTTGATGGCGATCACTGTTCATTCAAACCACTTCAACCCCAGCATTTTCTCCCTCCCCACTTCATGTCTTTTGTTTTATTTATAACCCACTGCACCCAATTAGTGTTGTTGCTGTGTATGAAGCCATCAGTGGAGCATAGGAAATCTATCAATGCCTACATCCCCCAAAAATCACTGGCATTCCCTCCCCCAGCCTAATAGCCCCTTGACTGAAAACAGCCCTTTGGCAGTCTCCTCGTGTGCCACAATTTAGACTGTTTTGATCTTGCTTGGGTCTCATGCGAGTCATGACAGCTTTTATGAGTTCATGTGTGCAACAACTATTTAATGTTCAGAACACAAATCTTTACTGCACTCTTCCTTAATTCTCTGGATTGTTTTTATTAAATTAATTTATTTTTCACACTCCATATTCCATTCCCTGCCCGCCACCCACCCTCCGAATGCTCCACATCCCACACCTCCTCCCCACCCAATGCCAGTCTCCATGTGAATGCCCTCACCCACCACCACACCTGACCTCTAAACTCCCCGGGGCCTCCAGTCTCTTGAAGGTTAGGTGCATCATCTCTTAATGTACACAGAACTGGAAATCCTCTACTGTATGTGTGTTTGGGGATCATATCAGCTATGTATGCTGTCTGTTTGATAATCAAGTGCTTGAGAGATCTCGGGGATCCAGATTTATTGAGACTGCTGGTCCTCCTACAGGATCGCCCTTCTATTCATCTTCTTTCATCCTTCCTTAATTCAACAACAGTGGTCAGCTGCTTCTGTCCATTGGTTGGGTGCAAATATCTGTATCTAACTTTTTCAGCTGCTTATTGGGTCTTTCAGAAGGCAGTCATGATTGGTTTTGTGAGCATTCCATAGCCTCAGTAACAGTGTCAGGTCTTGGGACCTCCCCTTGAGCTAGATCCTACTTTGCACTTGTCTTTTCCTCAAGACCATCTCCATTTCTGTCCCTATAATTCTTTCAGACAGGAACAATTATAGGTCAGAGATGTGGCTGTGGGATGTGAACCCCATCGCTTGCTTGATGTCCCCTGTCTTCCTGTTGGAGGTGGGCTCTATAAGTTCCCTCTCCCTCCTGTCAGGAATTTTATCTAAGGTCCTTCCCTTTGATTCCTGAGAGTCTCTTACCTACAAAGTCTCTGGTGCATTCTGGAGGGTCTCCTTCCCCATCCTCTTATTTCCCGAGGTTGCCTGTTTTCATTCTTTCTGCTGACCCTCAGGACTTCAGTCCTTTTCCCTCACCTAGTAACAGATCAGGTACCCCTCTCCCCCCAACTCCCCACCCTCATTCACTTTCCCTCCCAGGACCTTCCCTCCCCACTTGTGATTTCTTTCTTCTCCCTCTCAAGTGGGAATGACTTCCTCACTTGGGCACTTCAGCTTGTTGACCTTTTTTAATTCTGTGGATTGTATCTTCGGTATTCTGTACCTTTTTTTTTTTTTTTTTTTTTTTTTTGGCTATTAGTGAATTAGTGAGTACATACTATGCACATCCTTTTGGGTCTGAGTTACCTCACTCAAAATGATTATTTTCTAGTACCATCCATTTGCCAGCAAAACTCAGGATGTCCTCATTCTTAATAGTATTCCATTGTGTAAATGAACATTTTCTATATCCATTCTTCTAGAGTGGGGCATCTGAGTTGTTTCCAGCTTCTGGCTATCACAAATAAGGCTGCTATGAACATAGTGGAACACATGCCCCTGTGGCATGGTGGGGCATTTTTTGGGTATATTCCCAAGAGTGGTATAGCTAGGTCTTCAGGTAGATCTATTTCCAATTTTCTGAGGGATCTCCAGATTGATTTCCAGAGTGGTTGTACCAGTTTGCAATCCCACCAGCAATAGAGGAGTGTTCCTCTTTCTCCACATCCTCTCCAACATGTGTTGTCACCAGAGGTTTTGATCTTAGCCATTCTGATTGGTGAAAGGTGAAATCTCAGGTTTTATCATCTCTCTTTTCCACAATGATCCGGCAGTCCTGGGACAGGAAGTTCTAGTGAACTTGTTCCATTTATTGTCACTTATTCTAAGTTATTTGATGCAATATATTTCTATGCACTGAGCACTCCCCACTCCAAAAATAACTCTCCATGACCAACATTGAGAATAGCATACCTTCTTAGAATTTTGTCTGCCAAAGAAATTAGTACTTTATATTTTAGTTTAGCCTTGTGTAAATTTTCAAGACACAGGCAGGATGAAGTCAGATTCTTTTTTAATACAGATAAAGTTCTTGTTCTCAACTAAGACTTCAGCAACTGGGCTATAACTGTTTTCACTACCCTCACACTTCCCAGCTTCCAAGCTGCTGCAGGAATATCCCATTACTCTCTGACCACGCACATCACAGTTTTCCAACTCAAGTTCCCAACTATCCCACAAAGTGTTGCAATAGCCTAAGAGCCACATGGTCAAATTTAGCACAGCAGCATCCCACTCCAGGTACAAACCCCTGTATCTGTTTCATTTATTTTGTTTGATAACATATCTAGAGACAAGGAACTCAGATAAAGATTGAGATTGTGTTGGCTTGTGCGTCCAGCAGGATGGAGTCCAATGTGACAGGAACACAAGGCAACAGTCAGAGAAGGCATTGAGACAAGAGCAGGAAGCTGACTGGTCACATTTTATCACCCACGGAGTGCAGAGAAATAATATGAGAACTGTTTCAGCTGCTAGTTTAAAAATAGTCTGGACACCTGAGTTTTATTTATATGCTTATGGAGTCAGCAACTTTAGAACTTCTCTGTATACATCACTTTCTCAACTCACCCCCTTAAATATGAGGCTACTCCAAAATTTTATCACCAGGCCCTTATGCATGTGAACATTTACATTTACAGATTTTCAAATTAAACCACCTAAATATTAATCCAATTACTTATTTATTTAATGTATCTATAAGAATTTTGTTTTCCTATTGGATGCTAAAACCTGTCATTGCTCTACAGTATGAATTTCCATTCTGGCAATATTTCACAAAGACTCAAACATGTCCTAAAAATATTTGTAGCAGTTGAAAAATAGAAATTACACTGACGTCATAATCATTCCCAACCAAGCAGTTCCAAATTTATTTGTGCAACATAACATGTGGGCTGTCTAAGCTGTGAATATTTTTCAGCCTTCATTGACAATGAAGCCTTCATTGTCTGGCTCTCAATGGTTTGTTGCGATTGTTGTTTCATATCTTTGTAATTGCTCATTTTAATGAACCAATGGCAGTTCCTCCCTTTACCCTCAACAACTGAGTGGTGGAAAGAGTGTGTTGTCAGAATGATTCCTTAAGGCACCAGAGCAGGACCAGGAAAAAAGTACACAGCTCAATCATTCATGTAGATTAAAAGTATGGGCTCCACTCCTTTCTAGTACACCTCACAAAATCCTCATTTCCTTTCATGTAAGA
Source organism: Montemys delectorum (assembly GCA_019843815.1). Taxonomy (NCBI): domain Eukaryota; kingdom Metazoa; phylum Chordata; class Mammalia; order Rodentia; family Muridae; genus Montemys; species Montemys delectorum. The sequence continues at coordinate 44,708 of JADRCD010235364.1, forward strand.
TGGGAAAAAGGTTTCTTCCTAAAACTTGGTTTTAAGGTGTAATGAGACCATATGGTTTTTAAAGGCATATGCTAAGAATGAGTCACAAGATTCACGTAGTGTTTTCAACATCATTAATTTTAATGCATTAGTCTCGATTGGGGAGACATAGGCTAAAATATATGTGCGCTGATTATTTGGTGCCACTGTGTACATGGTAAGTGTTCACTACTTCTATTGTTCCAGAATTCCTCCATTGTAGAAATGAGACTGTTATAAAAGTCAAAAAATTCTTTTTCATGGCTCATTTTCCTTCTCATTCCCATCTTCTCACATTGATTGATCACTGCCTTCTCAGTACTATAAAAATTAATATTCTGAAAATTTGGTAACAAAGTAATATTAGCATATATTTAAGCAAGAAAACTGACAATACAACTTTTATTCTCATATTAAAAATAAAACTTTTATTTTCGTATTGGTTTCTTATTACTGCATATAAAACTGAGTAATGTTTAAGGCAATATGCATCCACTGTGCAAAAATTTTGAAAGCTTAAATGGACAGCCTAACCCATGACCTTTCAAATCTACAACCTGCATTAATCAAGCTTTGTTCCTCTTTAAATATTGGCTGCCCCTTCCAACCTCAGGCAAAGAATTGTAAAAATTAGTTCCTTGAGGTTATAGGTCTAAATTCTGGTTCTTCCTGATGGCTGTCAGGAGGGATGACTCTTATTATCTAGACATCATCCTTAGTCCCATGACAGTATCCCTCACTCTGGGCATCTCACAGAAGCAGTTTACACTGAAAGTCAGCAGGACGGTTATTCACATTGGCTAAGATGGCATTTATCTTAATATACAACAAACACAGTACTATCTGTATATTACTTTTGTTAGCTCATATTAATAAGAAACAAGTCATGAGTTCTACCTATGACAAAAATAAGATTATGGCTCAATGGTAATCATAATAAAATATGTCTATTACAACACAAAAGAGAGATGTCAAATGCTTTGTCATCTCAAAACACTTGATACTCAATTTATTATTAGAATAGTAGTATATGTCTTCCTTATATTTTTTGTAAATAAAACTAACATTTATTTGGAAGCACATCTTAGCTTCACACCATGGTAATAATTATTTTCAATGACACTATTAATTTACATAAGCATCTCACAAACAGTAGTCTTATCGTAATTAATAAATGACTTCACCCCTGTTGTCCTGATCACTCAATAATATTAATACTTGCTCTCAGTATACTTCATTACCTACACATATTTATAAAATGACCCTAACTTCAGACAGTGCATTCAATTGCTTTGGACTTTATCTCTACTAAGTAGAATAGAGTTGTTTCAGTTATTTCTACATAAGTGTTAGTGAAATGTTTCAGATTATTCTTGAAGTTTATAATTTTACAATTAAGTTAAATAACATACAATAAAAATAAGAAATACTATGTGTATTATTTCATAAATAAAGAATATGCTTTGTGAGTGTGTTAGTATAGGGAAACCTTTAATGAGAATGTTTTCTTCAATATATCAAGAGAATGGAATCACATATAAGTAAAATTACTCGAAGCATACTCATGATATGTGATATGAAATCTAGTTCAACAAAGCCAGAATATGAATACCTTCTGCTGTATATTCCGATATGTATTTTTGTGTCTCATGCCAATGGTTGTTTCAGATATATAGCAGGAAAATGTATTTCTCTCATTCTGGGTGTTGTGAGTTCCACATATTATTTTCATTAATGCAATTAGGTAGATAGATAGATAGCTAGATAGATAGATAAAATGACTATGCATTTTAGGAAGGTTTCTCATATAGCAAGCAGAAAGATCTTTTTGTTAATTAAAGAAAAACTATGAACTATTCTTTCATTCTTCACATTTCAATATCATATACAAATTATAGTGTTTTCTTTTCATTATGGAGTACTCCAAATTTAATATAATTTAGTTTGCATTTCTCAGTACTTACATAGTTAATAACAAGTTCATAAGTGAAAAGTATAAGAACAAATGTATATTGCCTTTAGAGTACAATTGTCATAAAAGACAATGCCATTTACCTAATATCAAACAGTCTATGGGGACACTTTTGTTGTCTGTCATATTTTATAAGCATTAATATTGATAATCTGCCCTGTTCTCTCTTTTCCAAACTAAAGCTAAAACTGTGGAATATACTTACATTCTTTAGATTTTTATGGACAAATGTAATTTATTAGAATACTTAATTATTCATAGTATTAACTTGTAAGTCATATAAATTTTACTGTTCCTTCATTCTCAGATGCATGATGTGATAAGAATATGCTGAAATCAGTACTTTAATTTTGTCCAAACTAAATGCTCTATATAATCTCATAATATTTTCATGTATAATTTTAAATGGCAAAAATTTTAAAGGCTTTCTTCATGGTGCTTGTAGAACTTAATGTAATATATTGCTAAATATATGAAATGAGATCATCTTTGAACTGTGGACACAAATGGAAATAAAGATTTCCATAAATATGCTCATATTTATGCAGATATTATTTTAAAAGTGATTCATAAATCTAATATTTTATCATATTTCTCAAATACTTATATAGACAGATATAAAAAGATTAGTCAATTTTGTTGTAATTATAAAGACAATGAAAATAATCCTTTTCTAATTATTTTGCTACTTCTCTCATTGATCTTGTTCTGATATACTTTATATGTTTTGTGAATTGTGATTTACCTTATAAGACAGTCTAATCGGGAGTCTAGCATAATGGTCACTCCAAAGCTCCATTCAGCAACTGATGGAAACAAATGCAGAACCCCAGCCAAATAGTAGCCAGAGTTCAGGAAATTCTGAGGAAGGGGAAGAGGGAGGATTATGAGGGCCAGAGGGGCCAAGGACACTACAAGAAAACAACTCAGAGTCAACTAACCTTGGGTCATAATATGCGCACAGAGTCTGAACTGCTAACCAGGGAGCCTGAATGAATCTCACCTAGGCCTTCTATACATGTTACAGTTGTGTAGCTCGCTGTTCTGTGAGACTCAAACAGTGGCAGCAAGGACTATCTCTGACTCTTTTGCCTACTTTTGAGACCCTTTTCCTCCTACTGGATTGATTTGTCCAACCTTAATATGAGGGTAGATGCTTAATCTAATTGCAACTTAGTATGCCAGATTTGGGTGATGCCCCTGGGAGTCCTGCCCTTTTCTGAAGGCAGATGGAGGAGGAGTGGAGGGAGGTGAGGTGAACCTGAGAAGAGACAAGGGAGAAGAAACGGCAGTAGGGGTGTGATATGTGAGAGAATAAATCATAACAATTTTAAAACACAACTTCTTCTGCTTAAAATTCTAACTTTTTGTTTTCTTTCTTTTACAAGCTATTATTTTGAAAGCTATGATAAATGATTCATATGTCTCTTTATCCTGTCACATTGTAAAATCAAGACCTGTGTAATACATGACCTCTTACTAAGGAGAGTATTAGTCCATGATTCTTCATCACTACATAGGAAATACATAAAAAGACAAAGGAGCTTCTTTTGATCTTTTTTAATGTCAAAAGTTATGTAAATGTGGAGCCAGAAAGATGTCTCAGATGGTAAAGTACTTGTCACCAAGCCTGATGACATGACTTCAGTCACCACAACCAATGGCAAAAGGAGAAAACCAACTCCCATAGTTATCTGGAGACCTACACATAATTATCATGGTTTATACACACAAACACACACACACACACAAACACACACACACAGATGCACATACATCATATGCATGTCAACACTAAATAAATAAATGCAAAAAGCTGGAACATTGCTAATATAAATATTACGTATCAAGGTCTCTTTAGTTCCACTCATTTTAGTTCAAAAGTACTATATTTTTCAATTCACCAAGATTTATGTTGACATCTAGCTGTCTATACTTGAACAGGAACATTTTAGTTTTATGGAAAAGAAATATGTAATATCTAAATATCCAATAATTATTGCTCAAAAACATATGAATAAACTAGCTTCCATGATAAGAAAAAAAATATTCTTTTCTTCTTAAGTCTTTTTATTTTTCTACTATATGTTATTAAGCAAAGATTTAATTTTTTTGAAACTTTTAGTTTCAAATTATTTAGATCTACTTTAGAACTAAATAGTTTTAAAACATACTTAGTATATTGGTAAATGTTGGATACATTAGTTGATTAATGGCTGGTTAATACTATTTTCTTTTTTTTAATTAGGTATTTTCTTTATTTACATGTCATATTTCCCAGTTTCCTCTCAAAAAAACAAAAAACAACAATTCTATATTCTTTATCTTCTACCTTTGATTGACAAGTATCTAAAGGGCTTTTGTAGATTCTATCCTCATGACTTCTTTTTTTTTTAATCTTTTTTTCTTTTTTAATTTTACTTATTTATTTTTTACATGCCAGATTTTATTACACCCCCCAATCCACCTTGCAACTGTTCCACATCCCATACTTTCTTCCCACGTCCCTGTCTCCATGAGGATGTCCTCACCCACTAACCCCCACCCAACCAGACCTCCAAACTCCCTGGGGCCTCCAGTCTCTTGGGAGTTAGGTGCATCTTCTCTGACTGACCCCAGACCCAGCAGTCCTCTGCTGTATATGTGTTGGGGGCCTCATATCAGCTGGTGCATGCTGCATGGTTGGTGACCCAGTGCTTGAGAGATCTCGGTGGTCCAGGTTAATTGAGACTGCTGCTCCTCCTACAGGGTTGCCCTCCTCCTCAGCTTCTTCCAGCTTTTCCCTAATTCAACCACAGGGTCCTCATGACTTCTTAAAGTCTAAATTCCAATGACTCACCTGCTTTTACCCAGATTTAGTCGAGTGTTATTTACCTGATTATTTCAATTAATGCAATTATGTTATATTTGTTGCACAGCATGATTACTCTAACAACAAAAACAGCAAAAGTAACACTGAGCAATGGACAATGGATAGATAGATAGGTAGATAGGTAGATAGATAGATAGATAGATAGATAGATAGATAGATAGATAGGTGTAGATATAGATATAGAGATAGATATATCAATATAGATATATGGATTCAGAAGTAACTAGTATATTGTTTCACCACAAATAATTAGTGGCAGAACATCTAGAAGCAGATTACTAACTTTAAACATTTTTTGAGATTTAATAGGCAAGATATATATACTGTGGTGAAAAAGCAGAAATATGGATAGAAGAAAGGGAAGAAGGGAGAGAGGGAGGGAGGGAAGGGAGTACAGGAGAGAAACAGAGAAAACAAGGGGGAAGAAAGTAAAAGAGAACTCAAGAGAAGGCGAGAGTGAGGAGGAAGACTAAGGACAAGGAAGGGGCAGACAGGAGGAGTAAAAGAGGAAGGGTAGCTGGGTGGTCGTGGCGCACGCCTTTAATTCCAGCACTTGGGAGACAGAGGCAGGCAGATTTCTGAGTTCGAGGCCAGCCTGGTCTACAGAGTGAGTTCCAGGACAGCCAGAGCTATACAGAGAAACCCTGTCTCAAAAAAAAAAAAAAAAAAAAAAAAAAAAAAAAAAAAAAAAAAAAAAA
>JADRCD010235365.1:0-37553 GCA_019843815.1 Montemys delectorum
CCCCCCCACCCCACTGCGGCTAAATCTCAGCATTTCTGGAATTATAAGAAATGTGCATGATTAGTCTTTCCTGAGATGGTTAAGTTGCAAAAGCAGAATTAACGTTACTTTACAGATAGGAAGAATAGAATGTGACCAGGAAACAGCCTCATCTGCAGTGGCTTGGTCAAAAGCATAGAATTTTAGAATTAAAAAAAAAGCCTTTCGTGAAAGCGGTTGATATGTAGTGATTTAGTGGCAGAGACTAACCTAGTGGATCAAGACTGGGTGGTAATTAACCAACTCGGGATCGCCTATAATAAGGTTATCGAGAGGTAGGAGGAGACATCAGAAAAGCCAAGTGGCATGAAGCAAGGCCACCTTACGTACTCCACTTTTACTGCAAGTTCAGCAAAGCACCTTTACTTGTGGTAAGTGTCCAAGATTAGCAAAAGCCTGTGTCTTACATATAATTTCATGCCCAGTACTCTCTAATACAGCAGGGTTGTCAACCTATGGGTCATAACTCCCCCAGACATCGTGTATTGGATTGCCTGCATATCAGATATTTACATTACGATTCATAACAGTAGCAAAATTACAGTTATGAGGTAGCAATAAAATAATTTTATGGGTGGGAACCACCACAGCATGAGGAACTGTAGTAAAGGTCTCAGCATCAGGAAGGTTGGGAACCACTGCTCTGATCCCATAAACACATAACCTGCTGGCTACCTAATTACCTACCCCTGTGACCCAATCATCTTGCCAAATTATCTTAAAGCATTCAACTCTCGGTGCTTATTGGTAAACTTTTGAAACAATTATGATAGTGATTGATGGGACAGACTGAACTGTCCTTGGAGAGTGGGGCAGAAAACAGGCTTATGGAATACACAGCCCAAAGCTCAGCTTCTTGGGTCTCCATTCCATGATCCCATAACTGAACTAGGGACAGCTATGACAAACTGGGCAAGCTTCTAGAGTTTGTGGATGAACAATCATCCAAATTAATTCCAAAATCAAACACTAGGCTTCATTAGAAAGCTCCAGGCTAATGAAGACACGCTACAAAAAAAAAAAAAAAAAACAGTAGATGGTGGTATCTGAGGAATACGGCTCCCAAGTTCTATCCTCTGCCTCCACATAAACGAATTTTGATTTGGGATCAGGACAGAACATCTGAGTTTCTTAAATGTCCCTAAACAGCCTTCTGGCATTTCACACTACATGTTTTATGGGAAATAGTTTCTCACCATAGACATAAAATCAAAATATCAATTCTGATGACTGCAGGAAGGATGCACACCAAGAACGGTGGAGTCCACCTTTAATCTCATCGATTGATCGAGCAGCAGGTGGAGGCAGGAGATTCAGGAGTTCTCCAAACACAGAAAGGAGAAGGGGGTGGGGAGCTGGGGGAGACAGAGGACAGGAAGGCAAGGCTCATTTTATCTGTTCATATCTCCACATTCCTTCAAATAAAGCCTAAGTTTTAGGGCTGTGCCCCCCTCCTTTTCTGGAACGATGCTAAGCTGCATGCCCACACACTCATACTAACCCAACAGCAGGAAAATGCAAAATAGCCAGCTTTACCCGAGACTGCTTCAATAAGTGGTTTAAAGTTTTCATGTCAGAGTCCAGTTCTGCCTACAGTACAACCTAGCACCTACCTTATGGCTTTGACTTCACTCACACCTACACACACACACACACACACACACACACACACACACCCTTCCCTGCCTGGCAAGGAAAGCCAAGCCAGTGCCATCTCATGCTGAGAAGCCACTCACATCCTTGTTTCTGCTCTATCCAATCCCCCTCCCAAATAAGTCCCAACTAGGACTCCCACAACCACAGACAGTGGCCAGCTTCAGCCAGTGCTGCATCTAAAGAACTCCCAGTGAGCAGCACTGGTCTCCAGGAGACATCCTGGATTAGCCACGGGATGCTGCTGACTTCCAACCAGAGCCCTCTGCTGTTTACTGATTATTAAGTACAAAACTAAGCATTTCATGAACTACACTGCACCAGGCTGAGAGAACAGGAATTTCTTTTTTTTGTTGTTTTTTTTTTGGTTTTTTTGAGACAGGGTTTCTCCGTGTAGCCCTGGCTGTCCTGGAACTCACTCTGTAGACCAGGCTGGCCTCAAACTCAGAAATCCGCCTGCCTCTGCCTCCCAAGTGCTGGGACTAAAGGCAGGTGCCACCACCACCCGGCGAGAACAGGAATTTCTTTAAGAAGCACCAGCACATCAAGCTGAAGGTGTGCTAATAGTGGATAGTATGTAAATGTTTCTGGAGGCACATTCAGAACAGTCTGAAGACAGCCACTCTCTGAGCCAGGCTACAACACCAAGACAAACACATCTAAATTTCACACAAAGCAGAATAGCAGTGATCTAAATCAAGGCATAGCTGAAGACATACGTATTTTTAATCTACTTCACCCAATAAAGCTACTGCAGGTTTGCTCTGCACCTTATTTTGCCAAGTGAATAAATTATGCAAACTTCCATATTTACAGAACAAAATTTCAATTCTTCTTAAGTGTTTCTCTAAATGTTTCTAAAGCTGCTGACACGCAGATGCATCCATTTCTTTTTGTTTGGTTTGGTTTGGTTTGGTTTGGTTTTTTCGAGACAGGGTTTCTCTGTATAGCCCTGGCTGTCCTGGAACTCACTCTGTAGACCAGGCTGGCCTTGAACTCAGAAATCCTCCTGTCTCTGCCTCCCAAGTGCTGGGATTAAAGGCGTGCGTCACCACCACCCAGCCGATGCATCCATTTCTAAGTCCACTGTTCCACACCTCCACTTCAAACTCACCTTGTGAGTAAATGAAGACCTCTTTCCATTGTATGAAGATGTTAATGCTCCAACCAAATGGCAGAAATAAACAGTAAGTTTTTCACTTTAAAGTCCTCAGTTTAAATCTGCTGTGATGGTGCACATCTCAGTGGCTGGGAAGTGGAGACAGGAGTTCAAGGCCAGCCACCACTATATACCAAATTCAAACTCAGCATGACTTACAGAAGACCCTGTTTCAAAACTCCAGCAAAGACGGAAATCAAACAAACAAACAAACAAACCCCTCATGAACTAATAAAAGGTAAGGAACATATGCAGCAGAGTACACTTGAGAACACAAAAATCCTGTGCGACTGTGTAAGGCAAATGGGCAGGGTGTTGTTCAGGTCAGGTGACCTGCTTAAGAGAGAGTTACTCACTGGACAGTTCACATTCCAAGTAAAACAGAACTTACAGACCCGGCAGGACCTTTGTTGTTTCTAACTTTCACTTTCATTAATTCTCAGAAGATGGATAGCAACCTTCCTTACACTCAAAGCTGCAAAGCACTCTGGCGCTCAGCACCTACTCCAGGAACACAGACTCGTCCAGTCTTAATAGCACCTTTGTAACAATCTCACTTTGGCCAGGCATGGATGTCTATGCATTTGCCAAAAAGCATAGACACAGCATGTGCAATTAACGCACCTGGGCAGAAGCCCCAAGGAGAGTGAGCTTGAGAGTGGACATCAGCATCTCACTGGATAGAGAAACCTGGCAGGGCTCTGCCCTGCTGCCCTTTTCTGGTGTTGTTTTCTGGAGGGTTTTTTTTTTTTTTTTTTTTAAGGGGGGGGGGGGGGGGGGGGGGGTTGGGTTTGGTTTTGGAGACAGGATTTCTGTGTAGTCCTGGCTATCCTGGAACTCACTTTGTAGATCTCTTCAAACTCAAGAGATCTGCTTGTCTCTGCCTTGAGAGTGAGTGCCACCACCACGCCCTTTGTTGCTCTTATTTGATTATGCTACATTATTATATACATGAGTATTGTCTCCCTCAAGTAGAATGCAAACATATGAAAGTAGGAACTATCTTTGGTTAGGGAGGGGCAGTTCTTTTGAGACAAGGTCTTGGCTACACCTGCCTGGAACTTGTGATCTTTCTGCATCCTGAGCTTCTACAAGTATGCTGTAAAAAGCCCTGTTGTGGGAACTGTCTAGATCATTGCTGTACCCCACTTCCAGTTAGCTGGTGCTAGATGCATACTTGACGAAACTAAGTGAATGAACAGTCCATAGAAATCACACCACTCCTGAAACCCTAGACTATCAATGAACCATGACCCCAAAATATGTGGAGCTCAGCAATCTGGCAAAATTATCACTATAAAAGATTCGATTATCCCATGTGGCAGGTCTAAAAATAAGTAGCACAACCAATCCCAGAAACTGTTAATACAGTCCCCCCTTCTCAACACCAAGAAAGAACAATTAACCAAGGGGAAAATGGATCCTTCACTGAGTCCATAATTTATGACTTTTTTGATGCTGTGGATTTTAAGTCCACTGATTCCACCTCTTTTTTAATACTGTTCCATAGAATGATGTAGCAGAGAATCCACTTTTCCTACCTGATTCTCCACTCCTTAAACACACACACACACACACACACACACACACAAAACCACAGATCACTTGCAGGTGGAAGATGGTTTGGAGAATCTCCTAGATACAACCCAGGACACAAAAACGGAGCTGAAAGGTGCAGGTCTTTGGTAATGTAACTCCAGACCCACATTGCAAAGAGTAACTTTTTTCATTGATTCAAAAATCACAACCTCTATGTCGAAGTTCATAAAGGAGGTAATGAATTTGCTGTATCACGTGGGAAACCGTGGTGCTTCTGGCAATGCACAAAAACACGTTTAGAACCCACCCGCGTTTCGCTTTTTTCGGGGCATCTGTGTACTTCAACCCCACACAGCGGTGTCTGATTATAGTAAACAATTGACAGGAAAGCTAGCGCAGCTCTTCAAGATTAACACGGATTCCCAGAGACAAGGCTGCCATCTGGATGGACACAGGTTGGAAGCCGCAAGAGTTCCTTTCTCCACAGAGAGTTGAAAACGAGCACTCTTAAAAGTTTCCACCTTCACACGCCCCCTTCCAGAGCCCGGGCCCCGGGGCTCCACCTAACCCGAGGAGGAACTCTGCCAGGACTTCCGTCCACCGGTAGGATCGAGACCCTTCCTTCCTGCCGCAGACCCCCGCCCTGCCCCGCGCAGGGCCCCAAGGAAAAGCCGCGTCCCTTCCCCTGGCCCAATCCCCTGGCTTCCCGGTACCAGTCCTCAGTTTAAAGTCCCGGCTCCAGCCCCCGGTCTCTTAGTCCCCAGCCCCCAACCTCAGTCCACACCTCGAGTCCCCAACCCCAGTCCGCAGCCCTTACCCCCACCCCGTCCCTGAGCCCCCAGGCCCTAGTCCCCAGCCACAGTCCCGGAGTCCCAGGTGCCCAGACCCAGAGTTCCCCGTCCTCAACTGCGACCCCTGGTCAGTGCCCAACCACAAGCCCCGGTCGGTCCTATCCCCAGTGCCCCGGCCCCGCCTGCCGTGTCCAGTACGCCTTCCCCGCGGCCACACGGCTCTGCGCCCCGTCCGCTAGCACTCGAACAGGCCCGCGGGCGGCGCCTCGAAGGCGGGGACCCGCCGCCCGGGCCGCGCTGCCGCCGCACCTACCATGGTACAGATGGAGGCGAATTTGGAGACTGTCATTAGGATTTCCATCCGCCCGGCGCCATCTTCCAGACAGTCGCGGCGGGCGGGGGACGCGAGGAGCCGGGCCGCCCGCTCGCTCCGCAGCCCGCGGCCGCACCCCGAGCCGCCGCGGACCCACGCTTCTAGCCTACTGGGCCGCCGCTGCCGTCGTCGCCGCGGGCGCTCAGGCTTCCTCCGGCCCAGCCCCCGCCCGCCGGCCGCCCGCCCGCCCCCGGCTCCGCCCCGGCGCACGGCGCAGCCGCCGCCTCAGGGCCCGCGCCTGCCCGGGAAGCCGCTCGCCTCACACCCCGCCCAACGCGCTGGGGAGCAAGCTCCGCGCAGGCCCTACCGCCCTGCCGAACTGGCGGCGTCTTGTCGTGCCGCCCCGCCCCCTCCGGCGCCGCCACGCCCACCGCAGCTGTGTCACGCCCATGCTGCCCCGCCCTCTCACGCGGGTGGGGGAGCGAGCTTGGGGCGAACGGCTCCACCCAAGTGCGCGTTGGGGCGGGGCGAGACCCGTGCCGCGCTCCTCCTGCAGATGGGTCCTAGCGCCGACACGAAGCACTACCTTAGCAGGCTAGAGCGGGTCTTAGGGGGGAAACCTCGATCCTTTGCTCTGCGGCGTCTGTCACATCAAGCAGCCTTTAGAGCGACTGACCCACAGCTGTAAAGGACATTCAAGTCAGTCCCACCACTCTTGAAACAGAAGACAGAGACCATGTCTGGGAAACTGGATGGGTTGGAAGGCAACCCCTCCAGAGTCCCAAGCACTTGGATGTTTTTCTAGGATGAATCGTCTGGGCCAAATTCCCTAAGAAGAGACTGATTAGATAAAAGACAAGATTTAACTCGATGAATTAGCAGTAGTCGGGGAGGAGAGGAAGGGGAGCCCATCCTGCCTGACAGTGGGATACCAACTTGGAATTTGTAAGGGGCTGGGGGTGTTTGGGTGTGGAGTGATGTCCCAAGAAAGAAGCAGAAGCCAGCCTGTGAGGAGCACATATGCAGTGTTAGCTAGTGGATGGACCCTTCCTACTTTCTACCGGCAGAAAATTCATGAAATTACTACTTTAGAAAGCCTGTGATTTGTTTAGATTGGTGATCTGAGGATGGGACCTTTTCTGCCGTCCACCCAACCCCCATCATACCCGGTCTGTGGAGCTTGAGACCCAATTTCTGACGAAAACTCTAAAATCTGATAAGCGTCTCTTCATACTCTCAAAGTATTCAAGAGATAAAAAATTTGAGCAAAATTTAGTCGAGAAACAGATTTCTGGTACATGAATACTGTTTCCATAGCAATTCCATTGTAAGCGTTGGGGGAGGGGAACACCCACTGAATACAGCTAAGTTCCCCTGGTAGCTGCCTATTCTCCAGGTATGTACCTGCCTAGAGGCGGGGCCTCCCTCTTTTCTATAGATACCATGGCAGGGGCTTAGACTCTGTTTTACCCCAGTTCAGTGTTTGTCTCCTCGCTCGCCTCTCTAGCCTCCACAAGCACAGAGCATAGGCGTACAACATCTATATTTTAAAGGTCAGAATGGGAGCTGGACATATGGCTTAGTTGGTGAAGTGTTTGTGTAATGTATAGGTGTTCCGAGGTTTCATCTGCCCAGCACTTCATAAATTCTAGTATGGAAAGGTCATCCTCAGCTATGTAGTGAGTTCAAGATCAGCCTGGATCACTTGAGTCCTTGTCCCCCCCCAAAAAAAAATAAATAAATGAATGGGGGCTGGAGAGATGGCTCAGGGGTTAAGAGCACTGATTGTTTCCAAAGGTCCTGAGTTCAAACCACATGGTGGCTCACAACCATCCATAATGAGATCTGACTCCCTTTTTGGAGTGTCTGAAGACAGCTACAGTGTACTCATATATAATAAATAGATAAATATTTAATAAATAAATACACAGCCAGCCACTGGGTATGATAGCATGCACCTATAATCCCAGCACAGGAGACAGAGAAAGGTGAGTCTCTGTGAGTTCAAGGCCAGCCTGGACTAAATAGCAAGTCTACAGATCAGCTAGATCTACATAGGGAGACCCGGTCTCAAAAATAAATGAGAATAAATAGCACATGTATGAAGTTGTCAAAAAGAAATTAGCAAAAGCCAACAAGTAATTAATTAAAATAGTGAGCAAACAAAACCCTCAAGCTGTCAGTTTGCTGCTCCAGAATCCCTGTCATACGCTAGGCAGTCCGCTGGATGTATTTTCTTTTTTAAGCTTTATTTATTTTTACTTTATGTGGATGAGTGTTTTGCTTGTTCATACACATACAGTGACCATGGAGGCCAGAAGAAGGCATCAGATCCCCCCTGGAACTGGAGTTATAGAAGGTTGTGAGTCACCAGATGGATGTAGGGGATCAACCCCAAGTCCTCTGCAAGAGAAGCCGGTGCTCTTAACCTCTAAGCTGGCTCTCCAGCCCCTTTGAATGCACTAAGTGTAACCCTTCCAATAGCCTCAGAGACCCATCATTTCAGGCTTGTTTTCTTTTTTTTTTCTTTTTTTTTTTTTTTCCCCAGACACAGGGTTTCTCTGGGTAGCCCTGGCTGTCCTGGAACTCACTCTGTAGACCAGGCTGGCCTCGAACTCAGAAATCTGCCTGCCTCTGCCTCCCAAGTGCTGGGATTAAAGGCGTGCGCCACCCCCCACCCCCACCCCGGCTCAGGCTTGTTTTCTAAGTGAAGAAGTATGGCATTCATCATTGCACCCTCAGTGAGTGCGGGGCCCGGGTCTATGCACACACAGCACAGGCTCTGTCCCTGAAATCTGAAGTCTCTCCCTACTTCCGTCCCCGACTTCTTGACAATTAAATGAGTCAACCTTGGCTGCAGTTAGTAATGTGGTTCAGATAGTAGATGTCAATCAAAATAGCGATAGTCCTGAATCAAGTCCATGTTGGAAATTGTCTTAGGGTTTCCATTACTCTGAAGAGACACCATGACCAAGACAACATTCTTAGAAAGAACAACATTTAATTGGGCCTGGCTTACACCTTCAGAGGTTCAGTCCATTGTCACCATAATGGGAAGCAAGACAGCATCCAGGCAGACAAGGTGCTGGGGAAGAAGGTGAGGGTTCTACATCTTCATGTGAAGACAGCTAGGAGGGACCTCTCCACACTGGGTGGAGCTTGAGCACTAGGAGACCTCAAAGCCAGCCTACACAGTGACACACTTCCTCCAAGAAGGCCACACCTATTTCAACAAGGCCACACCTCCTAATAGTGCCACTTCTCATGGGCCAAGCATATTCAACCCACCACAGGAATGAAACATAGGACCTTATTTAGGGTACACAAATATTAAACCACTGAGTTACACTCCCAGCACAATGGCTTTTCAAAGCTCACTTCTAATACAGCAAATAAAGTTGAGTATCTGTACAATAGGCATAGGTCGTATATAGACTGCTCCAGATGAAAGTATATCCCATAGGTTTAAAAACTTGTGTGTATTTATTTACCTTATTTACATGAGTACACTGTAGCTGTCTTCAGACACACTAAGAAGACGGCATCAGATCCCATTACAAAAGGTTGTGAGTCACCACGTGGTTGCTGGGAATTGAATGCAAGACCTCTGGTAGAGCAGTCAGTGCTCTTAACCATTGAGCCATCTCTCTGGCTTTCATGTTGATATTTAAACACAAATTTAAAGAAGAGGTTGGAAAGGTAAGATGTTGTTCAGGGGAAGAGCATATACTTAGCAAGAGGTCTTGGGTTCAGTCTCCAGCAGCAGCAGCATCAACAACAACAACAACAAACCTAATGTAACTTAACTAAAAGAAGAGGGTTATTGGGCTGGCGAGATGGCTCAGCAGTTAAGAGCACTGACTGCTCTTCCGGAGGTCCTGAGTTCAAATCCCAGCAACCATATAGTGGCTCATAACCATCTGTAATGAGATCTGACGCCCTCTTCTGGTGTGTCTGAAGACAGCTACAGTGGACTTATACATAATAATAAAGAAATCTTTGGGCCAGAGCGAGTAATTTCCTGAGTTCAATTTCCAGAAACCACATGATGGCTCACAACCATCTGTACAGCTACAGCATACTCGTATACATAAAATAAATAAACTAATTTTAAAAAAAGAAGAGTGTGACCAGCCTCTACTTAAAACATTCATTTGAATATGTCTCTAGATAGATAAAATATCTATCTAGAGATAAGATAAGATAGATGGGGGGGGGGGGAGAGAGAGAGAGAGAGAGAGAACACCATCAAGTTTCCGTCACACTCAGAGGGGAAGGCTCCTTGGCTGAGTCCTGGTGCTCAGCAGGGTTTCCCTCCTCATCCCTGCTGGGCCTTTCCTGAACCCAGAAACACCCTACCATACACACGCCTCACCCCATGCCTCAAACCTCACCCTATCCCCCTCCACCACTCCAGTCATGCAGAGCAGAGTACAGAGGCAGCTGGCTGCAGCATGCTCTCCACATGAGAGCAGCTATTTCACAGCAGCGTCTAGACTACATTGGCTAGATCTTTTCTGTTTGTGACAGCACATCTTCTGCAGATGTTCCTGACAGCTGAGTTCACCACAGTGAGTGATGAATGTGTCAAAGGCAACAAGATGGTGCCAGAGATGTGTACCTTTACCTCTAGTTGGTCCCCCTGAGAGCTTTCTACCTTCTGCCTGCCTGTTCTATCTACAGCTGCTTCCCTGCAGGATGCCTAATCACATCCAGTGGCCCCGCCCCCCCTTATCTCTGACCTCTGGAAACTTGTTTTCCTCTTCTCCAACCTGCCCCTCATCTTCCTCATGCCCTTTGGATAGTTCTCCCTGGAGTCTGAGGGTTTTACTGGCTCCAGAAAGGATGTCCTAGGCCAGTACCAACATCCTTGGTGATGTTGGTATTCCTCGATGCTCCTCATCAGCCATAGTAGACAGCAATAAGGCCAGCAGTGAATCTCTCGGTGACTTCTGGGAGCTACTACCTCCTCTAGATGTACTCCTGCATCTTCTTCCTTGAGGTCCTACTGCTCCTGGTATATATCAAACTAGGTCTCACCTATATACTCCTGACCACTGCAAAACTGCTGGTCAAGCCTCGGCTATTAGAACAGCTAAACCGCTCTGCCTTTGAAAGAGTGGCTCTGACCCTCCTGCCCTCTTCCTGCTAGCTGCCTTCTACACAGGGCTGTTGTGTCAGATAGGCCCTGGTTCTGCAGACCTAGAGGGTCCCATTGGAGACCCCCGAGGAAGGCTTCAGCACAGCAATAGAAGCGGCTCTACCCTCCAGCCTTGCTGTGCTTGCTGGCACTCTCTGTGGCTTCCCATACCCAGAGCTGCTCAAGAACGAGTGCGAGCTGGGCGGTGGTGGCGCACGCCTTTAATCCCAGCACTTGGGAGGCAGAGGCAGGTGGATTTCTGAGTTCGAGGCCAGCCTGGGCTACAGAGTGAGTTCCAGGACAGCCAGGGCTACACAGAGAAACTCTGTCTCGAAAAACCAAAAAAAAAAAAGAACGAGTGTGAGTAGGTGCTTCCTTGGACCAGGTATCTTCCCACTGGGATTTTTTTTGGCAGCAGCATCCAGACTGTATCCATCTTTTGCCTGACAGCGTCCTCAGTCACCAGGCTTCTCCTATAGCACTCCACTGTTCCGGAGCCAGACGGCATGATACAGATCATTAGAAAGCATGTCTATTTCCTATTCCAAAGCTTAGCAATTCTGTTCTCTCTGGAACTGGTCTTAACTTGCTTTGACCTTCTGTATGCCCTGGAAGTACTGTGTGTGTGCACATGCGCACGTGTCTTGGGGGGCGGGCATGCACATGTGGTGAACTTGTAATAGCTGATTCTTTTTTTACCATGTGGATTCTTGAGGTTGAACTCAGATTTTTTTAGTCTTGACAGCAAGTGCCTTTATCTCCTGAGCCATCTCACTAACTCTGCTAAGTGGCTTTGGGTGTTTCAACTGGCTGGGCAAAACTTCTACACCAGGTTCTTCTACAAAAGCAGCTTTCTATGACCTCACCACATACCTTCATCACAGTTGTGAAGTCAGAGCTGATAGCTGTCCATGCACACACATACAAACATCACATACACACACACACACACACACAGCACACACACATACACATATGTGCACACACGCACATATACACTCACACACATTCATGCACACAAATCTGCACATGCGCACATAAGCATCTAGGAAGCACTAGCAACAGTAACCTCCAGCAGAGGAGTCAGGAGGAAAAAAATGGACACTGTTATTGCTGCTTAGACCTGTGAGCCCAGGGGTAGCTGGAGCTTAGGATCTGGAGTTTTTGAAACCGTGTGTCAAAGGTCAGCGCACTCTGCTTATCAGACTTACCTGTGACGCAAGCTTGGGAAGGAATTGAGGATTAGATCTTGGTCCTGATATACAAAGCACTTACTGTTGTCCTGGACGGCGCCTGAAGACGTGTATTCTGATTTGATGTACAATAAGGTGGAGTATGAAGAGAAGAGATTGTCTAGTAGAGAGCTCAGGAGCCAGGTCATGTCCCCTGCCTCTAGACCAGCAGAGTCTCAGCACTGGAGGGGCTTTGGGCCACTGGAGACACTTGATGTAGGGAGAAGAGATAATAAAGTGGAGGAAGAGGTTGCACCTATAAGCAGTAAAATGTACCTCATGCACACATATATAATTATATATATGATACACACACACACGCACGCACGCACGCACGCACACAGGCACCTACACAGGTCTTGAGAAGGTCAGTCTCTATTGTAGGAGACATTGCTTTGTGGAAAAGGACCTCAGAGGACAGAGAACAGTATTGTTAGCTCCAAGGGGTAAATGATGAAGGGAAGCTTAAGGTCTCCTAGTAGAGGGAAAAATTGCATGCTTCAACATGGGTGAGAAGGAATCTAGACTGTCTACAGCTGTCACACAGGGCACATTGCAAAGTGACTGTGGACTGTACAAATATGGAAGGGATAATTTGGTCCTCAGAGATGTCACCTTAGACAACTGTCTCTGGGACTGCCACTGTCATTATCCACTAGTGGCCAGTGGAGGCACCGGCCTACCCTAACACCCTAAGGTTAATCTAGTCTATGAAGTGAGTTCCAGGCCAACCATGCCGAGTGAGGCGGTGTCTCCTAATACTAAAACAAATTGCTTCTTTCTTCTTCACACTGTTGTTGGAATCTTAATATTGCCACTCATTGACATTAAGCATGGCAAGAATTCGGAGAAGAAATCAAAGTAACAGGCCTGTCACCACACAGAAAATTGTGTCTAAAGCCAGCTAGACAACACGATCATTTGGGAGGCCTCAGAGCAGGGCTACTTAAGCTGTTTGGTATACTTATCTTCAAACCACCCAGAGAACTATCCAAGTGGCCTAGGGGATAACAGCATAGAAAGCATCCTTCACAAATTAGCTGAGTGGCTGAACTTAAAAAGCAGCATAGTAGCTGCGTGTGGTGGGGTGGTGGCGCACACCTTTAGGCCTAGCACTTGGGAGACGAAGGCGGGAAGATTTCTGTGAGTTCAAGTCCAGCCCAGTCTACAGCCAGAACCACATAGTCAGGACCTGTTTATAACAAAAACACTTATTGACCAAAATGTAATAGGGCCCCAGACCTTAGCATAACTGTTTCCATGATGGAAGTAACATTTAGGCTAGAGATTCAGCATATAGACAGTACTACCTGCCAAAATAAGAACAAAGACCTAATCTATCAAAGTCTACAGTCCTAGGAAACTCTCTAAATGTACTAACCTTGTTGTTGGCTTCTGTAGTTCTGCTTCTGACTAATTATTCTTCTTGATTGGTTTTGGTGCTTAAAAGCTCACCCTGAGAAAGGCTCAGGGCTACACCGGGATCCTGAACACCCAGGGTAGTTGTCAGGGAGCTAACAGACTTTTTATTGGCTTAAATCCATGTTCAAGCAGTCCTCTCTGGTGAACACCCCACAACAATAATGAACCATTATGGTGTTTGAATATGCTTGGCCCAGGGGCTAGCACTACTAGCAGCTGTGGCCTTGTTAGAGAAAGTATGTCACTGTAGGACTTTGAGATCCTCCTTCTCGATGCCTGAAAACAGTCTTCTCCTGTTTGTCTTTGGAACAAGATGTAGAACGCTCAGCTCCTTCAGCACCTCACCTGCCTGGACGCTGCCATGCTTCCCCAGTGATGGTAAAGAACTGAACCTCAGAACTTGTAATGTTGTTCTTTATGAGAGTTGCCTTGCTCATGATGTCTCTTCACAGCAGTGGAAACCCTAAGATAGAAAGTTGGTACCAGGGACTGGGGTATTGCTGTGATAGTCCTGACCATATTTTTGTTTGGAAGAATGTGAATTTGGGACTTTGGATTTGGAAAGTGGTGGAAAGATTTAAGTGGGGCTTAATGGGCCATCTTAGTAGGAATATGGAAGACATTGATGGTGCGGGTGATTTGAGCTGTGCGGGTCTGGCTCAAGAGTTTTCAAAGGAGGAGAATGTTAGTGGCCTAGACACTGTTCTTGTGATATTTTGGTGAAAAATGTCGCTGCTTTTGCCTTTGTCTGAAAAGTCTGACTGAGGCTAAAGTGAAAAGATTCAGATTAATTGTATTGACAAAGAAAGTCTCAAAGAAGCCTAGTTTAGACTTTATCCTGTGGTTCACTCTTATGACGAGCATTTTGATCAAGCATACCAAGCTTAAAAAGACAAAATACAAAATATATGGTTCAAATAATAAAGGGGCATGAGGAAGTGAAATAGAGCTGGATCTTATGTTCAAGGAGATAAATAGATTAAGGGAGTAGTGAGCTCAGGGCAAGATCCCACCCAGCTAAGCTTATTGTTTGTCTTTGCAGTTGAACAATGGATAGTTATTTTGTTATTTTATTTGGACATAAGGAGATATGTTCATGTGTCAAATTGACATGGAATGACACAAGCTTTTGATTTGGATCTTGAAGCATGATTGCTATGAAAAGCTTAGGCCCAGGCATGGTGGTACATGCCTTGAATCCCAGGAAACAGAGGTAAGCAGATCTCTGAGTTTAAGTCCAGCCTACTACAGAGCAAGTTCCAAATAGACAAAAGCTTAAGTCCAGGTGTGGTGGACTATGCTTTTAATCTTAGCATTCAGGAGACAGAGCCATACAGATGTCTGAGTTCAGGGTCAGTCTACAGAGCAAGTTCCATGACAGCCAACCTTAGACAATGAAGGAGTTGGAAAACAGAAAGCTGGTGATAACGTAATAGAACAGGGGGCATGTTCCAGCCCAGCCAGCAGCAGACCTCGGCAGCTTCACCCACATGTCTCTGGTTTTAGAGTTAAGAATAAAAGGGACTACTGGGACAATTGATGCTGGTGAGCTAGAGCTAAGCAATTAGTGGCGATTAAGAAGAGATCAGGATCAAAAGATGAAATCTTCTGGGAAGTGTTTTCTGAGAGCACAAAGAAGCTGTGTTCTAGAGATAGCCAAGACTGTACCTCGTACTGTGGCTAGAGTTGGTAATGTGTAAGAATCATCCAGGTAGTACTGGTTTTGAAGGCATGAAGGGGTCGTGAAGAACAGCTGAGGCTTGGCACTGTGAGAGACCATGGAAGGCCATTAGTGAAGGTGCAGCCTCAGTTGCAGTTGATAGCCCAGTACTGAAGGGGTCATGCAAAGAAGTTGAGGCTTGGCACTATGAAGAGAGCCTATGAGAGGCTATTGGTGAGGCCTAGTTGCAGCAGAAGACCCCAGTATAGTGGAGATGCCAGTACCATAGGATGACGACCAAGAACAGCAGCAGCAGTGGAGTGGAGTCAACCAGAGCCTAGAGTACTACGTAGGGCAGAGTTGGAGAAGTGATCCAAGCCCTTTGGAGAAGTCCAGAAACTCATGTGTGGATCTCAGACATTGCCTTGGATAGCCCAAGATGTTAGAGATGCCAGAGCCATAGGATATCTGCTGAGGAAGACTGCTAATAGGGAGTGGAAGCAGCCCAAGAGAACAAAGTCTGTTGCTGCTGAATGCCAGATCTGCCAACAGCAGTCAACAAGGATGAAAGAGGTTGGAGATCTGAAGAGTGCTTAGACATCAGATATGGAGATACAGAAGTTGGAGTTTGCCTAGCTGGCTTTTGGTCTTGCTTTTGTCCAGGATTTCCTCACTATGACATTTTGAAATGGTAATGTATATCCTGTGATGTTGAAGGTATGTTATCTGCCTTTTGATTTTGATTTTATAAGGAATTACAGTTCAGTGTTTGGATGAATCTCAGAAGAGACTTTGAACTTTGGACTTTTAACATTGTTGAGACTGCTATAGACTATGGGAACTTTGGAAGTTGGACTAAACATATTTTTCATTATACTATGCCTAGATATGTCCCTCATAGACTCATGTGTTTGCACAAGCCTATGCGGGCCAGAGAATGGAATGTGGTGGTTTTAATATGATTGGCCCAGGGGGCTGGCACTGTTAGGAGGTATAGTCTTGTTGTAGGAAGTATGTCACTGTAGGGTTGAACTTTGAGATCCTCCTCCTAGCTGTCTGAAAACAGTCTTCTCCTGTTTGCCTCTGGAACAAGATGTAGAACGCTCAGCTCCTTCAGCACCAGGTCTGCCTGGATGCTGCCATGCTTCCCCGAATGATGGTAATGAACCAAACCTCAGACCTGTAAGCCAGCCCTAATTAAATGTTGCCCTTATAAGAGTTGCCTTGATCATGGTGTATCTTCACAGCAATGAAAACCCTAAGACAAACATAAAGAAATTAATTTGAAAATAATTATTTAGTAAACATATACTTTTATCATTAAAGACTAAAGTAAACTGGCATATTAATGAGATTATTTACTTTTTTCTTCATAAAAATATAAATCTTGAGCCAGTGAGATGGCTCAGTGAGTAAAAGTGCTTGTTACTAAGCATGATTGCTAAATTTGATTCTGGAACCCACATGATGATAAGAGAGAACTGACTTCCATACAACCTTCATATACATGTGGGCATGCAACACACAAAATACACAAAAATAAATAAATGTTTAAAATTAAACAATTAAAGTTTGGCTGAATGTTTGACATGGTAGGATACAGAACATTTTCAACATTTTCCTTAGCTGAATGATATTTTTATTTTATTTAACTTATTTATTTATTTATTTATTTATTTATTTGGATTTTTTTCAAGACAGAGTTTCTCCATGTAGCATTGTCTATCCTGGAACTCACTCTGTAGACCAGGCTGGTCTTGAACCCAGAGATCTGCCTGCCTCTGCCTCCCAAGTGCTGGGATTAAAAGTGTGTGCCACCAACTGCCCAGTGCTATTTTGATTTTATATTTGTCAATGCAGACGATGAAGCTTCCTCTAAACATATAGTACAAAATGGCAGAAGACTATTTGGGGCCATCTTGAAAACTGTTCTAACTAAACCCAAATCAAATTAAACTGAACAACTTTTTTTTATTGAGTCAGGATCTCCTGTTTCCTAGGCTGGCCACCTTGCAGAAGTTGAACTTATGAATCTTCTGTTTACTCCCCAAGGCTAACATTACCCTGAGTTTCATGAATGTTCAACAAGCACTCTACCAACTGAACTACAACTTCTAGCCCTTAAAAATTTTTTATGAAATTCCTGTTAGCAATTCAAACAGTAATTTAAAAAACCAAATACTTTAACACCATATAACCCAGAGCTATACTAATTTGATACTTGAACACTGAAGAATGACGGTAGGGAAATGTTCAAAAGCCTATGGTTTCCCAAATTAAACCAGATTAGACAAGATCAGAACACTTTGTATATATAGTAGAAACACTCCAATTTCAAGATGTAGAGAAGTCTAGAACCAGAGCTGAAGTATTGGAGTGGCATGACAGCATTTGTAGCCCAAAGTCTGTCTGTATTTTGTAGGTTCAGACCCAAGGCTACAATGAGTCATGTGATGCAACCAACATACTTGCTTCCAGAACACCTCAGACACAACGTGGGCTATATTTCAATTAATTTAATTAATTTCTAGTTGCTGTATATTCAAAATAGTTTTCTTGTCAAAATTTTCATAACTCTCATGTTCAGTGTATCACTGAACCTACAGTTTTGAAAGCTGGGGTTTAAGAACACATTCAAAAATGGCTGACGAGATGGCTCGATGTCTCAGTGGTTAAGAACACTGACTGCTCTTCCAGAGGTCCTGAGTTCAATTCCTAGCAGCCACATAGTGGCTCACAACCATCTACAATGAGATCTGATGCCCTCTTCTGGTGTGTCTGAAGACAGCTACAATGTATTCATATACATGAAATAAATAATTTTTTTAAAAAAAAGTGGCTGAGCCTCAGTTGAGAAGCAGATACCTTCCCTTACACCCCCAAGACAAGAGTCTCACTATGTAGCCCTGGCTGTCCTGGAACTCTGTAGACCAGGCTGGCCCCAAACTCCCAGAGATCCACCTGCCTCTGCCTCCTGAGTGCTGGGATCAAAGGCATATGCCACCCTGCCCAGCTGCAGATATTTTTTTTAATGTTCCCTTAAGGCACATTTTCTTTTCCTTCAGGGAACAAAAGAGAGTGAATGCATCATACTGTGCAGGCTCAGCCCTGACTCCCTCTGGCTGCACAGCAGCATGGATCTGAATCACATTTCTCTCCATCACTATCTGACGAGTAGCTATTGATTGTCTCATTGCTATTAGGGAGAAAAAAAGACAGCTGTGGTTTAAGGAAGGTGGAGTTTATTTTGACTCACAGTTCAAGGATACAGTCCCTCATGGTCAGGGACTCAAGGCATGGGAGCTGTGTCCACAGTTAAGAAGTGGACAGCAGCAGTGAATGTACCTCATGCCCAGACACTTCCCTTCTTATATGGTCCAGGACTTTGGGCCTGGGGAATGGTGCCTTCCACTTTTAAGCTGAATCTTTCCATCTCAATCAAAACAACGTAATCCTCAATTTCCACATAAGTATGCCCAGAAGGTTGTCTCCCAAGTGATTCTAGATCCCATCAAGTTGGCCATCAACACTGAGCATCATGGTAGCTTTGATGGCATGTTTAAGAAACGAGAGATGGTCAGGCCTTGTTTCCTGAGCCTATCTTTGCCTTCTTTCAGGAGGCAAAGATAGTTGGGTCTCTATGAGTCTGTTCTATACAGTGAGAGAGAAGGAAAAGGGGAGGGGGAGGGAGAAGGGAAGAGAAGGGAAAGGAAAGGGGGGAGGGGGAGAGGAAGAGGAAGAGAGAGGGGGAACCACAGGATTTCTTCAAAACTGTGCCATCCAGTTGAAGAGAGACATTTTAGGGGCAGTACATCACACCTGGGATTTTCTGAAAAGTTCAAGCAACATCCCCATTTGAGATAAATTTGACAAGTGCTAATCATGTGGTTTCTAGCACAGCAAGGTTCATTGAGGACATAACTGTCTCCTTTGTAAATCATCCAATGATCACACACTGACTACACTCCCCTTCCCCTTCTCTTTCCCATCCCCTGCTCTTTCTTTTCCTTCCCCCTTCTCCTGATCCTTCCTTTGCTGTCTTCCCATCCTCCCCTCCTCTCACCCCTTCTTCCATATTTTTCCTCTGATACCAGCAAGTTTCGTCGCACCTCTGAGCGTCTACACTTGCCATCCCTCTTCTCTAGAACTTCCTCTCTCCTTTTTAGTATGAGAGACATTTAACATCAGATCTCAACCTATATATATGTCACCTCCTCTAGGAGGCCAGGCCTGAGCCTAGTGTCACACCCATGACAACTGGGAAACTGTCGGGTGATATTTTCTTGTTCACTGGCAGAGAAGAGTACAAGCTCAGTAAATCATTGTTACCGAATGAACTGATAGTCATAAAAATGCATGTCCAACTCCAGAGGAGGCAAAAACAAAAGTCTGCCCTTAAGATGTTGCTCAGGGTAGCCCATTTGCCTAGCACAGGGTAGCCCATGGAGGCCCTGGTTCCGTCACCACTATGGAAGGGGAAAAGTAAAATCATTCTGATATATATGCCCGGCAGTGGTGGTGCACACCTCTAATCCCAGCACTTGGGAGACAGGGGCAGGTGGATCTTTGAGTTCATGGCCACCTTGGTCCACAGAGCAAGTTCCAGGACAGCCAGGGCTACACAGAGAATCCTTGTTTTTTTTTAAAAAAAAAAAATTTTTTTCTTATATATAAAGTTTATTATGTTACAGGCAGCATAATAGATGTATAGTCTCCTCCTCTAACACTGGCAATATCCCTCCACACTGACCTCTCCAGTTTGGGGGTTCACATATCAAGCTTTAGTTCCCTCAATTTATTCCTCATTTTGCTCAACTCAAGTAACTCTGGGAAATGTCAAACCCCTGAGAAAGTCTGCAGCACTGTGTCTAACTTCTCCAACCCAAACTCTCTCATTTCCTCCAATGCTGTTCACTTCTCCCTGCATGCTGGGTTTTTTCTATGTGTGAAGGCACAGTTCAATTGTCTGGAGCCTTCATTGCAAATTTTGGGCTCTGTCTTGTGGCTCTGCTGTCTCCTCCACATTCAGATTTGTACATCAGCACCCAATGGACCTCCTTCCCCCTGACCCTGGTCAGCCCACTGAGGATGCCTTCTAAGAGGCTGGGCTTCCCTCAGAGAACTCCTCAAATGTTCAAGCAGGGTCCTCAGTGGTAAGAGACGGGTATCGCTTTCACTTCTATGGGAAAAAAAAAAAAGAACTACATGATTATAATAACAAGACTCAAGCAATGTCAAAAAAAAAAAAAAAAACCACCCTGAAGTATTTTTAGAATAAAGAAACTTCTGGAACTCCAAAGATGACCAAACGATAAAGTGTTTGCTGGGCAAGCATGAGGACCTGAAAGCAGTCCCTAGCACATGAGCTAAAGCAGGGCACAGTCCATGGGTAGCTGTAATCCCAAAGGTGAAGAGGTGGAGACAGGAGGATGAGCTCCAGGTTCAGTTAGAGACGCTACCTCAAAAACTAAGGTGTAGTTTAGGGATGAGCCTGACTGGGGCAGCAAGGGAATGAAGATAGACAGACAGGCAGACAGGCAGCCTGACTGACTGACTGACTCACAAACAGAAAGCTGGGTTTGGGAGGCCTGGAATCCCAGATGGAGAAACCCTAGTTCCCAGGTTTCTAATTATGTAGAGTTGGAGGTAGAAGTGGGGTTTTTGCATATGGCTAAACAAGGAGGGGTTGTATTGTATACAGTTAACAAGGAAATAGGGTTTATGATTTAGATAGATGGGTAAAGAGGGCAGGTTTAGCTGATCTAAGTAGGAGCAGTCTCACTAGGGGATTAGTTTTCAGGACATAAACTTCTAGACAGTAGAAAGCTAATGTGGACTCCTACTCTACCCTACCCCCCACGGAAACTTAACTTTTTCCCACGAGCTAATTCCACCACCTCCCAAGAGCACCACAGGGTAGGGACCTAGCCTTAAAACATTTGGCCTGTGGGGGGTGACTGTAGAGGTGATGGCTACAAAACATGATGAAGACATTTAAAACCACTGAATCACATATATTTTCTTTTCCTTTCCTTTTCCTTCCTTCCTTCCTTCCTTCCTTTCTTTCTTTCTTTCTTTCTTTTTTTTTTTTTTTTTTTTGAAAGACAAGGTAGCTCTCGCCTTCCCAGAATTTACTTTGTAGACCAGGCTAGCCTCAAACTCAGATCTGCCTGCCTCTGCCTCTCTATTGCTGGGATTAAAGGTGTGCACCACCACATCCAGCTAAAACTAGTGAATCGTATATTTGCAAAAAGCTAAAATGATAACCATTACATTTGTATGTGTCACCACAACAAAAATTAACAATCAGAAAACACCAGAGAAGCCTCCCTGGGACTTAGGGATAAGACAGAATGCCAAGTGGTCAGTTTTGAGCTTGTTCACCCTCTGTTCACCCAAAGAACCCATCCCTTTGGCTGCTTTGACTGGCATACAGACCAGTCATTCTCAACATGTGGGTCTCGACCCCTTTGGAGGGTCATCTATCAGACATCAGATGTTTATATTACAGATTCATGACTAGCAAAATTATAGTTATGAAGTAACAAGAAAATAATTTTATGGTTGGGGGAGGTCACCACAACATGAGGAACTGTCTTAAAGGGTCGCAGCATTGGGAAGGTTATGTATGACCCACCGCCATAGATCCTCCTCTTCTGTCCCCCACCCTAACCCTTTTCATGTCCTTTTGGTTCTTCCTGGAGATCACCTGTCGCCTTCAGGGTCTTGATCAAAGGTGCAGAAAAGGCTATTCGTGAAGCACGCTTGTGCCTAGCATAAGCCCAGGTCTGGTAGCCTGATGCCCCGTCTACCTGCATCCTGCTTTGTGATAACAGACCTTCTAGTTCCCCAGAGGCACCTTCACCCCTGTTTTGCATCAATGCTCACTCTTTGGATTTAGTGAGTCAGCTTCTGAGTTGGCCACTTGCCTTCTGTAAGATTCAGCATCTTGCCTCTTCCTCCCTGTAAACTCTTGGAATTGCCAAATAGCGGAGGCCGTTCTCCTTTATACCACCTTGGGGGAAGCTGGGCAGAACCCAAGCTCGAGGCCTGGGTATTGTCCATTTTTCCTTTTACTTCTTAGCTCTGTCTCGTCTGGATGCCCAGTCCTTTACATCTCTGGAGTCTCTCGTGTTGGGTTCTTTTCCTTCGGAACCCCCACCTTCATACTGCTTGGGATCAGATCGTCATGACTCAGGAGCATCTCGCCGCACCTGCCACTGCCTCACCTCTCTCTCCTCTAGTCTGTGCTTCTCCGGTCCCTTCTCTACATGCTTGCTCAGTTATCTATCATCCCCAGTTGTAGATCTGGTCAGGTGTTCCCTGCTGAGGAAACACACTTCCCATCACCAGCCCCTCCCTGACTGCAGCCCCACATCTCTCTTCCCACTCGCTTCCAGCTTCATTCCAACATCGGAAGTTCACAGCCTTCCAGGGTGTTTGCCTTAGCTTCCGCATCTGCCCACAACTGCCCCTTCTGTAGGGAGAGATCACATGGCTTGTTCTCTGTCGAACCGTCTGTTTACAAGTGCTGTTCCTTGTCATTACAGTAGCTTCCTTTCCACAGAGTCCTGAGGGAATTATTAGATGAGGCTACAGTTGCTCTTCATTCTTATCCTGGAAAATCTCTCTCCCTCTCCCAAGATCTGATGGGGTGTTAGAAGTCCTGAGAAGGGCATAACCTGCAGGGAAAATGAGGCGTGCCATCTGTGTTTCCTCTCTCTACCTTTTATGCATCGATTAATACTGTATGTAGTAGGGTGGATCATCTTTTCATCTTTTTAAAGAATATGTATTAATATTAGGTGTATGTGTGTGTGCCAAGGGTATATAAATGCACTACGGGCATGCAGGAAGGTCTTTTTAAAGATTGTGTGTGTGTGTGTGTGTGTGTGTGTGTGTGTACACGCGCGCGCGCGTGCGCGCACCTGCGGATATATATGTGCACCACATGCATGCAGGAACCTGTGGAGGTGACAAGAAGCAGCAGGTCACCTGGAATTGGAGGTATAGACAATTACGAGCTGCCGTGTGGGTTCTGGGAACTGAACCCAGTTCCTCTGCCAAGAACACTAAGTACTCTTTCACTGTGTAGCCCTGGCTGTCCTGGAACTCACTCTGCAGGCTGGCCTCAAACTCACAGAGCTCCTCCTGCCTCTGCCTCCTGAGTGCTGGGATTACAGCTTCCTGGCAAACACTAAGCACTTCTAACCACTGAGCATCTTTCCAGCCCGACGCGTGGTGTTTCCACGATCTCATATCTCTAGTCTCTGTTAGATCTTTTTTTAATTTTTATTTATTTATTTATTTATTTATTTATTTATATTTCGAGACAGGGTTTCTCTGTGTAGCCCTGGCTGTTCTGGAACTCACTCTGTAGACCAGGCTGGCCTCGAACTCAGAAATCCGCCTGCCTCTGCCTCCCAAGTGCTGGGATTAAAGGCACGCGACACTACTACCGGCTTAGAATTCTTTTTTTTTTTTTTTAATCATTTGTTTATCCTTCCTTTTCATGTGTGTGCATATGTGGAGATACACATGTGGAGGTCGGCAGGCAACGTGTAGGAATCCATCTCTCTTTCCACTGCTCTAAGTCCTGGGCATTGAACTCAGCTCATCAGCCTTGGCAGTTGGCACCTTTACCCACTGAGCCACCTGCATGTCTCTCTTGAGTGTAACATCTCTTTGCCGCCTCTGTACTCAGAAGAGACCCTGGCATACAGTCAGTTAATGTTTAATTCCTTCTGAACTTTCTGTCATAAGGGAGTGTTATGAAATACAATGCGGCGAAGGGGTACCTGGTAGGCCCATGCCAAGGTCTTCCCCTGAGAAATTATGCCATGCAACAGATCTAGTATAAGAGGGTTTATTTGGGGGGAGGAAGGGAGTGAAGGCCTGGAGAAGGGGCAGAGGCATACAGATAGGAGCAGAGCCATGAGGGCAGAGAAGAGGATGGGGCACAGAGAAGGGCAGAAAGGGAGAGAAGGAGGGAAGGAGGAAGGGAGAAAGGATAAAGAAGAAACAAAGTAGGGACAAAGAGAGAGCTGGGGTAGCTAGCAGTACTTTTATATGCTACCCACAACTGGTGACAACAGATGATGATGTAAGCTGTTGCTAGGTCCCTGAGAGGTGCCTAGTAGAATTGCCTGTAAGCTAACAGGGAGTAAGCCATACATGAGTGCTAAGTAAAGATGTCCACTCGAGTCAAAAGGGGAACTTATATCTAGGTCAGAGCAGCCTTTGGGAAGGTGTTTTTTTTTTTTTTTGTTTTGTTTTTTGTTTTTTTGTTTTCTAAGTTATTCATTTACTCCAGGGTTTTCTGTATCCTGAGCTAGGTTCAAACTTACTCTATAATCAAGAACATCTTTGAACTCTTTGTTGTTTTATTTTGTTGAAACAGGGTCTCTCTACATATCTACAAATCCCTGACTAACCTGAAACTCACTCTGTAGACCAGGGCCTCAAACTCACAGAGATCCAATTGCCTCTGCCTCCAGAGTGCTGGGATTAAAAACATCGCCACAACCCCTTCTGTGAGATTAAGGTCAGCCAGGTCTACAAATTAGGTTCCGGATTCCAGCCAGCCAGAGCTACAGAGTAAGGCCCTGTCTCAAAACAAACAACAAACGGTTTTATTGTCAACTCTAACCGTCCAATCATTGCCTTATGAGCATGGTGACAGTCCAAATGTTTCCTCATAAGATCTGAAAAGAAACCTGGATATTCTCCAACCGGGGAGCGAAGGCTAGCCTTTTACATCACTTCTAAAGAAGGCATTATTTTCAAATATTTGCTAATAGGAGACTTTCAAAGCCACCTCACATTTCATTTTGTTGTTCTATGCTTGCTCATGGCGTAACTTTTCATCTTCCTTCAGAACTGGCACTTCCTGGCTTTGTACATTCTATGTCTGTAACTTTTCCGGCACCCCTATCATCCTTGGGCTTCCTGATGTTCTTTTTGGGAGATTTCTATTTTTATTTTAACTATTTCTATGAATTTGGAGTTTGCCATTTCTTTTTCTTCTGCCATGTGCTGGCCATAGCAAAGTTCATTTTTCTCTTTGTAATCAAAAATACTATTTGTTGCCGAGCAGTGGTGGCACATGCTTTTAATCCCGGCACTTGGGAGGAAGAGACAGGCAGATTTCTGAGTTTGAGGCCAGCCTGGTCTACAAAGTGAGTTCCAGGACAGCCAGGACTACACAGAGAAACCCTGTCTCAGAAAATCAACAAACAAAACAGAACAGAACAGAAATAATGAAATGATAAAGAGGGCGATTAAGAGTTGTTGGCCAGGTGGTGGTGGCACACGCCTTTAATCCCAGCACTTGGGAGGCAGAGGCAGGTGGATTTCTGAGTTCAAGGCCAGTCTAGTCTATAGAGTGAGTTCCAGGACAGCCAGGGCTATGCAGAGAAACCCTGTCTAGAAAAACCACAAAAAA
Source organism: Montemys delectorum (assembly GCA_019843815.1). Lineage (NCBI taxonomy): Eukaryota > Metazoa > Chordata > Mammalia > Rodentia > Muridae > Montemys > Montemys delectorum. The sequence continues at coordinate 25,393 of JADRCD010235365.1, forward strand.
GAAAAAAAAAAAAAAAGAGTTGTTGGCAATCAGTTTGGTCGAAGCTGGAGGATTGTGAGTGGAGACCAGTGGAGGCTATGCTGGATCCAGGCCTGAGGTGAGAGACAGAGGTTTCATAATCATCAACAGTGTTCAGTTTTCTAAAACTGAGATTGTTTGTTTGTTTTTTGGGTCTTTTTAGGGGGGCATTGAGATGGGGAGTCTCAAATAACCAGGCTGGCCTTGAACTTCTGTTCCTCTTCCTTCTACCTCCAAAGCACTGTAATTGCATGTGTGTGCACAACTAGGTCTGACAAGGAATTTTTTTTTAATGCTCATCTTTTAGATTATAAAAAGAAACTTAAAAGCGTCCATTCAACTTCCTCTGCAGCTTAATTCAGACAGAACATCCACACGTATTATTTTGAAGCTGATGGATTACTTTAATTTTATGTCTCATTTTCTTTCATCTCAACAGGCCAGATGTGGATCAGTAGAGACAAGGCGCACCTCGGTGTAGCTACTTTCCAGAATTTGAATATGTCTGCGATATGAATAGCACTTTTTTCAGACTCCCAAAACGTTCAACAGGAAACAGGAAAAGCCCATATGTAGCAATTTGAGAGAATAATTCTGACAAAAGCGCAGAAGAAGAGAGTGCCGGAGTATATGGAACTTCAAAGACAATTCAATTATCAACCACAATTTCAAAACATATCAATGAAAAGAGAAGAAAATTGCACTGGCCAGCACCGCTGAGAGGTACCCGGGACGCAGAAAAGCCTACCCCCACCCTCCCAGCCTGTGGCTGTCTCCATCCTTACCCAGCCTTTCCTGAACTTGCCTTCTCTCCCTTACCCACGGGAAGAACTCATTACTTGTTTGCTAAGGTGCATAGGGGTGGAATCAGCATTCCTAAGGAGTTCCACAAGGCCAGTTGTGGTGGTACATAACTATAGATCATCACAGTTAGAGGCCAGCTTAAGCTATACATAGCCAGTTCAAGGCCAGCTAGTGGCCTAGGCTGCATAGTGAGACTGTTTCTCAGAAAACAAAATAAGGTCAGCCATGTAGCTCGGTAGTAGGGAGGCTGGTGGTAGCAAGGCTGTCTAATGTGCAGCAGGCCTCCTGGGACCAGATGGTCGCCTCTCCGATGCCTTCATCGAGTCCTTTGTGTGAGGAATTGTTGTTCTGTCACCCTCTAGCTGTCTTTTGCCCTGGCTGACTCACTCATTCCTGGTCCCTCAAGGCAATTGTTTTGAGCAATTAGTCATCTTGGTGGCTTTCTTTGAGCTCATTCCTAGGCACCCTACCTTTCCTGTAAATCCACAGAGGTTAGAGCCAGAAGCAAGCTCCGATCAAGAAGAGCCAGGGACATAATCCCTTTTACGATTGTCTAAAACAAAGTTGGAAAAACTATTAGCAGTTGTGCCCCCAAGCAGTAAGTAAGCAAATCATTGGGTCTAGTAGTACTCTTAAATCTGTAAAGAATACCATTAAAGGGGCTGGAGCGGTAGCTCAGTAGTTAAGAGCACTGGCTATTCTTCCAGAGGACCTGAGTTCAATCCCCAGCATCCACATGGAGTCTCACAACCAGTTCTATGGAATTTAATGCTCTCTTCTGGCTTCCAGATGGACTGTATGCCTATAATGTACATGCAAGTAAAACATTCATAGATTAAAAAAAAAAACTATATCTATAGTATTCTATGAAGGAAGCCAAAGCAAGGGAAAAGAAGTCACACATATTCCAGTGACTCCTGTGTTCTATTGTCACCCTCAAGCCTTACACCTAGGAAACGCATTCAAATACTACAGCTATTACAGCTATTGGTGTTGTTTGCAATGTAGAAAAGAGATGTTATATTGACAGAGAATAAGTAAGCAATATTCACATGAAGCAGATGAAACCAATACGTTTTATGTTTTTTTTTTAATGTGTATGTATGTGTGTGTGTGTGTGTGTGTGTGTGTGCGCGTGTATGTGTGTGCCTGTGCCTGTGTGAATTTATATGCATCACATTTGTTCAGGAGTCTGCAAAGTTTAGAAGAAGGTGTCTGATCCCACTTGAACTGGATACTCTGTGTGGATGCTGGGAATCCCATCCTCTGCAGGAGCAGTCAGCGCTCTCTCTCTCTCTCTCTCTCTCTCTCTCTCTCTCTCTCTCTCTCTCTGGTTTTTTTGAGACAGGGTTTCTCTGTGTCTCCTTGGCTGTCCTGGAACTCACTCTGTAGACCAGGCTGGCCTCGAGCTCAGAAATCCGCTTGCCTCTGCCTCCCAAGTGCTGGGATTAAAGGCGTGTACCACCACTGCCCGACACAGTCAACTGCCTTAACTGCTCTGCAGCTCCCTTAAAATTGCTTTTGAGTCTTTTTTTTTTTTTAACTATTTCAATGACGCAGTAAGTTGTATTTCTTTCTCTCTCTCTCTTTTTTTAAGATTTGTTTATTTATTTTATGTGAGTACACTGTCTCTCTCTTCAGACACATCAGAAGAGGGCATTGGATCCCATTATAGATGGTTGCTGGGAACTGAACTCAGGACCTCTGAAAGAGCGATCAGTGCTCTTACCCGCTGAGCCATCTCTCCAGCCCCATAAGTTGTATTTCTTCTGCTATAACATGAAGCATTCCTAAACAAAATCAGTAGAGACAAGACAGTTTGAAGTTCAAGGTCATCCCTGGCCAAAGAGTGACACTGAGCCTCTCCTGAGATGTGGGATTTGTGTTGGGACTAATCCCAGGATAGCAGTAGTAAGGTATGAGAAGGGACGGATGCCCATCTTGTGGTACAGGGCCAGGTCTTAGGACTAGATTGGCGACTGCTCCCATCGTGATTTATTCTGAAGTGAGTTTGGGTGTCTTCATGTGCTGCTCTGTCACTCTGAGTACCTGACCTCTCTCACATGTGCTTCCTGAGTGATCCCATCTGCCATACCACAATGCAGCCACACATAGACCAGGAGGCCCAGTCTTGACATCTCCATTCCTAGAACTATGAGCTAAACTAACTAACTAAGTAAGTAAGTAAATAAATAAATAAATAAATAAAATAAAATAAAACAAAAAACCACTTTTTCTTCCTCCCCTTCTTTTGTTTGTTGTTTTTGGTTTTGTTGCTTTTTGGTTTTGCTTTTTTGCTTGTTCATTTTTTGAGACAGGGTTTCTCTGTGTAGCCCTGGCTGTCATAGAACTGGCTCTGTAGACCAGACTGGCCTTGAACTCAGAGATCTACCTGTCTCTGCCTTCTGAGTGCTGTGATTAAAGGTGTGCACCGCCATGGTCTGACTAATCTCTTTTTTCTTTTAATATACTCAACCTCTGGTGTTTTATTATAATGATACACAAAACAGCTCTGACACAAAGAGAAAATAACAAAGCTATAACCAGACTTGGGAATGAGATGGTTACTTATGAGAATCTGAAAGAAAAAAACAAAAAACCCCCCAAAAAAAAAGAACCACAAGAGGCAGAAACTGGAACATAGGGGTATGGATCCCAGAACAGTGGAGACTGACAGTATTGCCTTCTCTTCGATGGCAGGAAGCAAATATGCTCTAGATCAAATCAGATGTGCTGGAGGAGCAAAAGTATTGAGTCTTCTTTCTCAGTCCTCTGCCCTCTGCCCTCCATTATCGTCTCCAAATCCCACTTCCTGGTCTCTGCTTGGTTTCTGAGGACCTGTCTATAAGGGAAGGACATTGTAGAATCTCCAGGGCTTCCCACCTCTCCTCCACTATCCCCAGCTCTGTTTAACTATGCCTCGCCTCCTTCGCTGCAGTGTTGTTTGACTAAAGGTCTGCTGTGCTGCACTTACAAGCTCAAAGCAGAGCCAAGTAATCTGACTAAATCCATAGAAATGTCTGTGTCGTCGCCTTAGGGTTTCATTGCTGTGAACAGACTCCATGAATGCAACCAAGGGCAACGTTTACTTTGGGCTGGTTTACAGTTGCAGAGGGTCATGGCAGGAAGCATGGCAGTGTGCAGGCAGCTATGGTACTGGAGAAGGAGCTGAGCGTTCTCTGTCTGCAGGCAGCAGAAGGAGGCTGTGTCACTGGACTGAGCTTGACCATAGGAGACTTCAAAGCCAGCCCCTACAGTGACACACTTCCTCCAACAAGGCCACACCTTCTAATAGTGCCACTTCCTATGGGCCGAGCATTCAAACACATGAGACTATAGGTGCTATACCTACTCAAACCACCACAGTCATTAAAGCTATGGTATAACTAAACAAAATAGTTTTTTAGAGATGGTTCAGCAATTTATATACTGCTCTTGGAGAGGACATGAGTCCAGTTCCTATCAAGAGGCTCACAGCTGCCTACAACTTCAGCTCCAGGGAAATCAATGGCCTCCCCTGGTCGCTTGAGCTACTGCACTCACATGCATATATCCACATACATACATACATACATACATACATACATACATACATAAATACATATATACACACATAATTTAAAATAAAATCTTAAGAAGGAGTTTCCTAAATCCTTTACTTTATATAGCTCAAAATCGTGTGGTTTTATTTAGTGTTTTGACTTTTATCTACAAACTGGTTTCCATCCACTTTCGAATTTCCTTTACATATTGTGGGCTCTATAGGAACTTTTATTCAGTCACTCAAAGGCCCGTTTCTCAGCAAGCATTTCCAGGTTTTGAGATAGTCGACGTCTATAGTTTTTTTTTTTCCATAAATATAACCTTCTGAGAGGCCTTTCCCCTCCTGTCTTAATTTGATCTTACAGTTCTCTAAGCCCATGATGTACTAATGCCTGTGGTTTCTTTTCTTTTTAATTTCCTAAGCTAAGTCCTGCTTTCTTGAATTCCATGTCTACCCTCTGTTTTGGATTCCTTTTTATTTTTTATATTTTTTATTTATTTATTTTTATGTGTATGAGAACACTGTCGCTGTACAGATGGCTGAGAGCCATCATGTGGCTGCTGGGAATTGAACTCAGGACGCCCCACTCGCTCCGGCTCGCTCTGGCATAATATACTCTAGCTGTCTTCAGACACACCAGAAAAGGGCGTCAGATCTCATTATGGGTGGTTGTAAGCCACCATATGGTTGCTGGGATCCAAACTCAGGACCTTTGGAAGAGCAGTCAGTGCTCTTACCCACTGAGCCATCTTGCCAGCCCTGTTTTGAAATCCTATTCAATTTGGAAGGCATACATCCTTGGTTAAATATAATATATATGTTTAATATATATATATACATACATATATACACAAATATATACATATATATACAAATATATGTAGAAATAAACTTTCTGAGTGCTCAAGATCTAAAATTTTTTTTTAATTATGGGGCAGGATGGGGGGTCGGGAACAATGCCCTATAAATGTAAGTGCACACAGAAGCCAGAAGAGGATGACAGGTGCCTAGGAGCTGGGTTAGACATGGCTGTTAGTTGCCACGTGGCCGCTGGGAATCAAACTGGAGTCTTCTGGAAGAACAGCCAATGCTCTTGACCACTGAGCCATCTCTCCAGTTCCTAACCACCAACTCTGGAATCGCATAGCCTATTAGCTGTGCTACAGAGCGCACCTCTGACATATGTGTGATTGATAGTGACAGTTGCCTAAGCAGGAACTTAAATCAATGGAGATCACCAAACCTTTTCTTAGGTCTGTGGGTGTCTGATCAGTGGATGACTTTCTGACATCAGTGAAGTCTACTAAAAGTCTCGTCTCGCTGACTGGTATATCACACGACAGATGGAACAGGTTTGGTTCAGAAAAAAAAATATATTCTTGACATTTGTCTCTATACAGTTTACTTATTCCTTGATTCTGATGTCCATAAGCATCACCCACAGGTACTAATATTGTGTTTGGTCTTGTTTATTCCTGACAGCATCCCCTGACATCCCTCAGACTAGTCTGAAAAGATGTATTTCCCCATTCCACGCACCCACATCATCTCAATACCCCATTCCTCCTGCAACATCCCAGCAGGAAGAGTGTGCCCCAGCCTGAGCACAAAGTAGAGTTATCCTTCGTCATCAAAGTTCTTACCAATAACAAGACTGTTGAAATGACGAGGAATCAAAAGAAGACACTAGAATTTTCCAGGATCGTACATCTTAGCCTGCTCACTGCTGCATATAGCCCCTGCTCCAGGGGATGTATACCTCTGCATCCTGTGGCAGAGAGCTTCCACCAATGCCATGACTCACAAACTACGTTTGAAACTGTGAGAAAGGAGCCCTCCCTCAACACTAGAGCAGGACTTGTGTTATTTCCTTTATCAGTTAAGTACGATGCCCTGTGCCAGCGTGGTGGGTCGCTTCTGCTTACCTCCTCCCCCACCATCCCTGTCCTCCTGCTGAGTCCTACAGGCTGACCAATAGGATTGCCTTTCTCTGGGTTTGGCTAATTGGACTTGCCAGTAGGAGACTGGGAGGTTGGTCACCAGCTGAGGCGACATATTTATACCTGTGGGTTTCTCTGTGTGTTTGCTGTGGGTGGAATGCTCAAGGAGACACCCTGGCCCCCAGTTTGCTGCCAGTGATCTAGAAACACTTTTATTTCACTTCTCCTCTATCAGCAGAAGAAGCCAAAAGCACTTTCCATCCCTGATCAAAGACAGCAAAACATCATCACCACTGTCTGGTCTTGAGGCAGAATCAACCAACTCCTTCTTTTAGGATTTGACACAGTTCACAGTTTTTGTTTGACAGTTCAGAGTCACATTTATGTCTATAATTGGATCTAGTAAACAGGAAAGATCTAGAACCGTCAGTAACATATGAATGTCAAGGAGCTGAACCTAAGTAGCAAGTCCTATTCTGGAGAAGTTCCAAGGGTCTTGGGACCTATCGGGACATTTTTTTTTTTTTGGAAGGTGACAGATAGTATCTGCATCTGGCCCTGATGATCAGCAGTCTCTGAACTATAGAGGCAATTGAAACTATGTTTTGGCTTTTCCCTTAATCTAATTATTCCTGGGTAACTTCACTACAAGTGACTCCAGGCTGCATTATAGGAAGCCTGACCACTGGACTCCACAGAGGAAATTAACCTGGCAAACGGAGGTGCTGATACACCAGCCCCATCATCTTTTTACTGATGACTCTTTTTTTTCCACTTGAAAGAGGCTCAGGGCTGTTAAAGAGGCATGATGTGTACACGGCAGGCCCTGGGTCACCAACACCTACGTAATGTCAATCACTCACTATGGAAACACTCAGTAACCTTCATTGTAAAGCTTAAATGGTATCACAGTGGGATGGAGTCTTTACCTCACCCATCATGAGTCACACCCAGGGCCAGTGTGATGTCTCAGCAGTGAAAGACCCTTGGGTCTAGTTCCTGGAACCCACAGAAGCGTGGCAGGTGAGAACCAACTCTACAAGGTTGTCCTTTGATCTCCACAAAGCACCCTAGTATGCTCTCACACCCACATCTGCTCAGCGTCTTCGGTGCCCAGGCTTCATTTCTACTCCCACAGAACAGCACAGGGCTCATCTGAAAGGAGGATCTTATAGTCCGTCCATGTTCTGGAGGAAAGCCAGCTAACTTTTATGACGGCTTTGGGAGGAAAGGTCAAGGGGGAATTCTTTTTTGTTTTTATAACAACTCTAGAGTTCTTTCTAGTTTCTAGATCTCTCCACATACACCTATGGCCTTATAGGGACTTCTCAGAAATCACTTAATACAGGAAGCAAAGAGTGGGACAGCTTTATTGTCAGATCTATAGGCTTGGATGGAACCTTCCAAAAATGAGCTGCTGAGCCACAACCCCCTCAGGAAAGGCCTGAAAGTGGGAACTTCAGGTTCAGTACATTGCAAGGACAGCAAAAGGTTTTGGAGACACATAAAAAGGGAAACAGAAAGAATAATTCTAAGTGGCCTTTACTTGAACCTTGGTTTTTTATGGTTTCTCACGCAGTAAGTTAGTCTGTAACAGAGGCTTGGAGAGATGAGGCAAAGAGCAAGCAGACCCTGTGCCCTTTCTGAATTATCCTGCCCCATACTGACAACCTTGGCCTCCACCTGAGTCCTGGTTGTAGGTAGAACTGAGTAACTCAGTGCACTTGACCCTTCCATGAACCCAGGATCACTCTCACCCCACCTATTAACCCTATGTAATGGGGTGTTATTAGAAGTTGACATGTTTGATTTTATGTCCTTATCAGACTGAATAATACACAGAAACTAGTTATCATAACACCATGGAGCTACAGTGAGCAAAATCCAACCCAAGAGCATTCCACAGGAGCAACTGATTCATCCCCCAAATAAATTGCAAGGGCGGCAAAGGGTTTTGGAGAAACACATAGATTAAAAGCAGTCTAGAAACAGAATAATCCCAGGTGACATTTACTTGAACCCTGGTTTTTTTTTGTTTTTTTTGTTTTTTGTTTTTTGTTTGTTTGTTTGCTTTGTTTTTCGAGACAGGGTTTCTCTGTGTAGCCCTGGCTGTCCTGGAACTCACTCTGTAGACCAGGCTGGCCTCGAACTCAGAAATCCGCCTGCCTCTGCCTCCCAAGTGCTGGGATTAAAGACATGCGCCACCACTGCCCAGCCGAACCCTGGTTTTTAATTTACAATTTTTTAAAGATTTATTTATTTTATTTATGTATGTGAGTACACTGTAGCTGTACAGATGGTTGTGAGCCTTTAATGTGGTTGTTGGGAATTGATTTTAGGGCCGCTGCTCACTCTGGTCAACCCCACTCGCTTTGGTCGGCTCCACTCACTCAGTCCCTGCTCTCTCTGGTCCAAAGATTTATTTATTATTATATATAAGTGCACTGTAGGTGTCTTCAGACACACCAGAAGAGGGCATCAGATCTCATTACAGATGGTTGTGAGCCACCATGTGGTTGCTGGGATTTGAACTCAGGGACCTTTGGAAGAGCAGCCAGTGCTCTTACCTGCTGAGCCATCTCTCCAGCCCTACAAGTTTTAAATTTAAGTTAAAATACTATAAGCAAATTGCAATGCAATCAGGAACAAGGGTATTCATGATGTTAAAGGTATTGGTCTCTTTGGAAAGTGTGGTACTGGTATTTTGGTTTTTAAAGTTGCATATTGAAATGTTTCCTGATAAAATAAGCTGGTAGCTGGTTTTTTCCCCCCTCAAAATAATTAAAAAGGGGGGGAAAATAGATGCTGGCATGTAAAGAAGGATGAAGCACAGGTGGGCATGTGTTGTATTATACTAACCTAGCTTATTGGGAATTTTCTGGGGGAAAAAAAGATGTTTTAAACATCTTTAGTAGGAAGCATAAGAGTCCAAAGCATCATTGGAGGAAAACTCCATGGAGAGATCTGGAGGCAGGCCTAGGGACAGGGTAGGGCTGGGGGAAGGAGAGCCTCCAATGCAGTGAAGTACTGGAATGGAGAACAGCTCTATCTGGTGCTATTCTTTCTTCTTCTTCCCCCTCCTCCTCCTGCTCCACCTTCTCCTGTTCCTCCTCCATCACCTTCTTCTTTGTTTTTGTTTTTTTGTTTTCTTTTGTTTTGAGACAAGGTTTCTCTGTGTAGCCCTGCCTATCCTGGAACTCACCCAGTAGATCAGGCTGGCCTCAAACTCAGAGATCTGCCTGCCTCTGCCTCCAGGAATGCTGGGGTCAAAGATGTTCACCCCCAACTCCCAGCTGTGCTTATTCAAATGTTAACCTCAGTAGTTGAACATTCTGGTTTAGAGACATTGCCTGTGAGCCCTCCATCTTTCAAAATGCTCTTAGGGCCCTCTAGAAATCTCCACTCTCTGCTGGGTTTTTCCTAGGTTACTGTGTGATGAGATGAAACTCTGAATAGAGAGAGTCCTTCCCACAAAATTCACACTCAGCTGCTTCTTTGGGAAGCAGACAATGGCAGAGGAGATCAAAATTAAACAGTCTAGACAAGGAACAGAAAGAAAATCTATTTCCAGTTCTATTTTATTAGAGGTGACTTGTTAGTCAGATGACATGTTAAAATTACCCAGAATAAAAAAAGAATGAGTCATTTTAAGATTCCCTTCTCTGTCCTTTAGCACTTCATGAAGGGACTGCACCTGCCACTAGATTCTAGGTGGCCTCCAAAGGGTCAGGGATGCAGACCGTTGCCCTCAGCTCTTCTGGAGGAAGGTAGACTCGTAGTTTCTATCTTATTTTGATCGTCTCTACGGGTGTCCCCTCCATCATGTGCAAAAGCTGTTATAGGCCACATTCTGGTGCTCCTGCTGGCCTACAGGGGACAGCAGGACTCAGCTGCGCACGACTCCAGGCAAGTAGGACAGGCTAGAAACTAGGCACTCATGCCCTTGCTAGTGGTTGATGGACAGCACGTGCATCTCTTCAGCCTTCTCCTTAGGACAGTTGTCAGAAGAAGTAGCCAAGGAGAAGAATCATAAAAGTAAAGCTGCATAAAAGCAATGAATGAGCTTTCAAAGATGATCACTTCTCCAACTCTGTAGTCTAAGCAAAAGTATAGTCACCAGCAGGGAGCTTTCTTCTCCTACCCGTTCTGTGGTATTTTGATTCACCTGGTTACTCCTCTGCTCTCCCGAGCTTCGTGACTTGACTTGTAATGCAGACTTGAGGGCAGAAGCCTGCGCTGGTATCAGATGGACCAAATAAGGAAGTTCTTCTGAAGAAATAATGGCCCATTGCCTGGCCCCAGAAAACTGTCTAGAAGACGTGTTCAAGTACTTACCTTTGTAGCATCTGCCTTGGTGCTTCTGAAGGGTTAAGGCCACTTCTCAGATGTGTCTGTGGAAAATACTGGAAGGAGATAGCAATAAACTTTCATCGCCTGTGGCTGGGATAATAAGGGGCAGTTAGTAGACAAAGATGTCTAGAGATGAAGAAGTCAGAGAAGGACACACTTCAGGGTGTCCCATGGACCTTAGGAAGCCTTGGGCATGCACCGTGCTGAACTCAGGCTCAGAAAAAGCTGGTGAAGCCCCTGGCTCCCTTTGCTCCCTGACCTTCAAGCTGGGCCTGGCTGAGCACTGAGATAGTGCCAGGCCACAGTGCCAATCTCAAAGGGACTCTGTGCTGTGTTTTCTTTGTTTTGCTCCACCTGTAAGGAAAGTTCTGCCGATTCTGGTCTACAAATCTAATGGGATTGATTGCAGTGGCCTCACAGGACAAAGAATATTCTTCTAAAATTAGTTCAATTGCTGGATACTGCATGCTGTTATCTCAACTACCCTAGAGGCTGCGGCAGGAGGATTGCTGGAGCTCAGGAGTTTGAAGCCGGTGTGGAAAGCATAATAGGATCCTATATGAAAAGGGAGTTCAGAAAATTCACTTAGACATAAAGCAACAACAATGTGGGGGGATAAGTCCAGAGAAAGCACATGACACTTTTCAAAATGTCCCAGTTCTCAGTTTTAAAAAAAAAAATGTGAGGAATGTCCATTCATAGGGAAAAAGTAATGTTTAACACTTGCTTTGAGGAAGACTTAGTGGCTAAAAACTTTAATATACTTTCAAACAGTTAAATCATTCAAAAGACCCAAAGGAGTTAAAGACAGCAATGTGTGCCGGGCAGTAGTGACGCATGCCTTTAATCCCAGCACTTGGGAGGCAGAGGCAGGTGGATTTCTGAGTTCGAGGCCAGCCTGGTCTACAGAGTGAGTTCCAGGACAGCCAGGGCTACACAGAGAAACCCTGCTTGAAGAAAACTTTAAAAAAAGAAAAAAAGAAAAAAAAAGACAGCAATGTGTAAATAAACAGAAATGGTGAAAAGGAATAAAACAGAAAATTTAGAATTTAAAAGTATAAGAACAACAGCAAAATTTGACAAGAAGGTTTGAAAAGGAAAGAGAAGAAAGAAGAGTAGGAAGAGCAGGGAGAAGAGGAAAGGGAGAGAGAGGAGAAGAGAAGGAAGAAAATAGGAAGGAGGAGGAGAGGGGAGGAAGAAAGAAGGAGGAGATGGGGAGAAGGATCAGAAATTCAAGGTTATCCTCAGCTGTGATACCCTGGAACTATAAGGCTACGAACACTAAATTTTGTTTTTTGTTTTTTTTTTAAAAAAGTTCTCAGGATGGAGAGCTGGCTCAGCAGTTAAGAACACCCACTACTCTTCCAGAGGACCTGAGTTCAATTCCCAGCAACCACATGGTGGCTCACAACCCTCTGTAATGGGATCCATTGCCCTCTTCTGGTGTGTCTGAAGACAGTGGCAGTGTACTAACATTCATAATAAATAAATAAATCTTTAAAGAA
>JADRCD010235366.1:0-11331 GCA_019843815.1 Montemys delectorum
CAATATTCAGACTCAAAGATGAAGTAGAGGATCAAAATGAAATAAACAAATAATGTGAGTTTTTATTTTTTATTAGATATGTTCTTTATTTACATCTCAAATGATATCTCCTCTCCCAGTTTCCCCTCTGAGGAAAAAAAAACCTATTCCCTTCACCCTTCCTCTGCTCACCAACCCACCCTCTCCCAGATCTTGGATCTGCCATTCCCCTACAAGGGGGCACAGAACCTTCACAGGACCAAGGGCCTCTCCTCCCATTGATGAACGACTAGGCCATCCTCTGCTATATATATGCTGCTGGAGCCATGAGTCCCACCATGTGTACTTTTTGATTGGTTGTTTACTCCCAGGGAGCTCTGAGGATACTAGTTAGTTCATATTGTTGTTCATCCTAAGAGGCTGCAAATCCTTCAGCTCCTTGGGTCCTTTCTCTAGCTCCTTCATTGGGGACCCCATGCTCAGTCCAATGGATGGCTGTGAGCCTCTACTTCTGTATTAGTCAGACACTGGTAGAGCCTCTCAGGAGACAGCTATATCAGGCTCCTGTCAGCCAGCACTTGCTGGCATACGCAGTAGTGGCTGGGTTTGGTGATTGTATATGGGAAGGATTTCCAGGTGGGGCAGTCTCTGGATTGTCCTTCCTTCGGTCTCTGCTTCATAGTTTGTCTCTGCAACTCCTTCGATGGCTATTTTGTTCCCCCTTCTAAGAAGGACCGAAGTATCCACACTTTGGTCTTCCTTCTTCTTGAGTTTCTTGTGGTTTGTGGATTGTATTTTGGGTATTCTGAGCTTCTAGGCTAATATCCACTTATCAGAGAATGCATACCATGTGTTCTTGTGATTGGGTACCTTATTCAGGATGATATTCTCCAGATCCATCATAGTGGAACATGTGCCCTTATTACATGTTGGAGCATCATCTGGGTATATGCCCAGGAGTGGTATAGTTGGACATAGTACTACCAGAGGACCCAGCTATACCACTCCTTGGAATATACCCAGAGGAGTTTTCATTTTTTAAAAGCACAGAAAATGGGCATACAAGATATATGAGACACCATCAAATACCAAATCTTTACACTGTAGACATAGAGAGAGAAGAACCTCAAGTCAGTGGCACACATCAGATCTTAAAGAAAACTCATAAAAAAGAAAACTTTTCCAAACTAAAGAAAGATGCTCCCATACAGGTACAAGAAGCACAGCGAACCCAGGACAAGACCAAAAATGAAATAATACACAGCCTATGACAACTAAAACAATAAAGATATAGAACAAATGAATGTATTGAAAGCTTCAAGAGAAAAAGTCACACATAAATAAAATCTAATCCACAACAAATAACCCAAAACTATGGAACAATATTCCTGATCAATGTAGATCAAAATGTTTTTAATAAAATACTATCAAACCAAATGCAAGCACATATCAAGAAGGTCATCTACCAGGATCAAGTTAGCTTTATACCAAAAATGCAAAGTTGACTCATTATTCATAAATCAATAATTATAATAAATCACTTAAATGCACTTAACAATTGCATGTTCATCTCAATAGACACAGAAAAGGCCTTTGAAAAAGTCCAACATGATTTCATAATACACATCCTAGAGAGACTAGAGATGAAGAAAGCATCAACATAATCAGAGCTGTTCATGACAACCCCATAGCCATCATTATTCTAAGTAGAGTAAAGCATGAAGCAAGCCCATTAACCAAGAAAGGTTGTCCACTGTCCCCATTCTTTCAATACAGTGCTGGAAGCTCTAGCTGAAGCAATAAGGCAAGAGAAAAAAATCAAAGAGATACAAAGAAGATTAGAAATCAAGTTACAGATAATCTTACGTATGAGAGATCACGAAATTTCAACCAAAAAACTATTAGAAACAATTAACAATTTCTGCAAAGTGGCAGCATATTAGTAACCTTTTTATACACTGGCAACAAGAACACTGAGAATTGAATTATGAGCATATCCCATTTATGATAGCATCAAAGATAATAAAATATCTTTTAATAAATGCAACCAAGGGGAAGAAAGATTTTTACAATGCAAACTTCAAATCTCTGAAGCAATTACTTAAGAAAGACACTAGAAAATTCAGACATCCCATGCTCAAGAATCAGTAGAATTAATACTGTGAAAATGACCATTGTACTGGTTGGTTTTGTGTGTCAACTTTACACAAGCTGGAGTTATGACAGAGGAAGGAGCCTTTCTTGAGGCAACGCCTCCATGAGATAAAGCTATAAGGCATTTTCTCAATTAATGATCAAGGTTGGGAGGGCCCATTATGGGTGGTGCCATCCCTGGGCTGGTAGTCTTGGGTTCTATAAGAAAGCAAGCTGAGCAAGCCAGGGGAAACAAGCCAGTCAGTAACATCCCTCCATGGCCTCTGCATCAACTCCTGCTTCCTGTCCTGCTTGAGTTCCAGTCTTGACTTCCTTTTGTGATGAACAGCAATGTGAAAGTGTAAGCTTAATAAACCCTTTCCTCCCCAACCTTCTTCTTGGTCATGATGCTTGTGCAGGAATAGAACCCCTGACTAAGACAACCATCCTACAAAAAGCAATGAATAAACTCACTAAAATCCTATTCAAAATATTCACAATATCCTTTACAGAAATGGAAAAAAAGCTATTCTGAAATTCATGTGGAACCAGAAAAGACTATAGTTAGCTGAAGAAATCCTGGGCAAAAAGAAGATAAAAATGAAGAAATTGCTATTCCAGACTCCAAGATATATTGTAAAGCCATACTAATAGGAAAATATGATGCTGGAACAAAAATATACATGTGGATTAATGGAGTAAAGTAGGACAGAAACATAACTTATAACTACAGCCACCTGATATTTGAAAAATGCAAAAAAAAAAAATCACTGAAGAAAGCAGACTCTTCAACAACTGCTGCTGGGAAGTTGGAAATGCTAAAACTACTAGAAGACACAGGTAGTACCCTACAGGATAGAGATGTGAGAGAAGAGTCTCTGATTAAGGCTAAGAGGTGACAACTAAAAAGCTTCTTTCTAGAAACCAATCAGTTGAATGAAGAAGAAACCTGAACAATGGGAGGGAATCTTTGCTAGCCACACATCTGACACAGCATTTATTCCCAGAAAATACAAAGAACTAGCAAAAATAAAGGGTCAAAAAAATGACCCATTTGAAAAACTGAGCTATAGATCTAAACAGAGTTGCCAATAGAAAATATATTTTAAAACAATCTAGTCAAGTCGATAAAAAATGTTCAATATCCTGAACAACTAAATAAGTGAAAATTTAAACAACTTTGAGAGTTCATCTTACCCATCAGAATGACTAGTATCAATGACTGATAATAAATCCTGGTGAGGTTGTGGAGAGGGTCCTCTCTCACTGTTAGTTGGAGCATAAAGTGGCACAGCTACTCTGGAAACCAACAGGAAGAATTCTCAAATGGCTAAAACTAAATTTAGCATATTATACAGCTATATCATATCTGGACATAGGTACAAGGGACTCAGCATCCTCCACAGATATATGCTTTGCCATGTTCATTGCCATCCTACATATAATAGACAAGGGATGGAGACAACATTTGTGCTCCTCAAAAGAGAAAAACACTGCCATGTTCTCTCTTATCTGTAGTTCCCAGCTACATTCTGGAAATATTGCTTAAAATTTACATATAGATAAACAGATGGCAAGTGTTAGATAGATGATAGGTAGGTAGGTAGGTAGGTAGATAGATAGATAGATAGATAGATAGATAGATAGATAGATAGACAATAGACAGACAGATGGTAAAGATGTAAATTCTGTTTTACTCATACTTTTAAACTTACCCCAACTATAACATACATTTTATTGCAGTTTTATACATTTGTTTACATTGTTTCAACTTCTCTAAATTCCCTACTCAGGATCATATCCACCCACCATATTTTGTATCTTGCTTTTCCCTGCACTACATGGTACCTTTCTACTTAAGCTGAAGTCTAGTCTATGGAAGATAATATGCTGCCTCAGTTCTTTCTAAACTTCAAACTTTAAAACATGTCTTCCCACTTGCTAGAAAAGTGATGCCTACATCATAATGCTGACATAATCATAACAAACTAGAACGTGTGCATGTAAACTATGCTATTCAGTCAACAAGATTTCAAGACAGAAAATAAGATTTAAGAAAGAAGAATCAGCAAGCAAATTCTTATATCTACTTAATTAGAGCATACTCACAAGATTTCCTTTGGCTGACTTCCTCCATAGAGCAATGACTTCCATACCACTGTGACAGGGCAATTTTCTTCACATGGCAAAGTAAAAGAAAAACCAATATCATCAATCCCTTTGATTTGATTCTTTTCTCTCTTATTCTCAGCTTATTAGATTGTATATATTTCTAGGAGCCATTGACATATAACTGGATTAAAAACATGCAAACATCAAATGAAGGCAGATCAGGAGCTGGTGATGTGTGACTTTTATGCTAAGCTATTAAATTTGATGTTGCTCTGTGGACAAAGAGGGCCCTCACACAGGTATTGCAGGTAGGAGGCTAAGTAGATTAAATATGTTTCTCAAGCAGTGACCTGGTTTGAAATGGAGAGAGAGACTACTATTGATAGAGTAGCAAGTTGTGTGGAACTATGGTAACAATAAAGTAATCCATGAATGAAGATATTAGTCCTGGGTAGAAGAGATTTAGGACAAAGATGAGAGATTCAATTGTTTTTAAAAGAAAGCATATTAATTCCTTGACTGTAGAGACTGTTGTCTTTATCTGTGATAGAAGACTGACTTTTAAAGAATCTTTTTGAAAGCAAACACTTAAGACTTTTAAAGCTGTATATTATTTGTGTGTTCTCTTTTATAGGAGGGAACAAAAGGACATGAAAACCACAGCTAGCAACACTCTAGTGCCAAAAATGAAAGTGAACACTATAGATCGTCCCCTTGACTCTAATCTTCCCATCTGTGAATTTGAAATGACAAAAAGGACCAAAGAAAGTTTAATAAAAACTGGTTTTCCCTATAAAAAACAACATCAGTGCACCAAAAGGATGCTCTGGAGAGCTCAGGGCCAAGTGCCAAGTCACCAGCAAATGCTAAATGGAATGATGGATTGCTAACAGACAAGTGTTGCTTGGGGCGGGGGGGGGGGGGGGGGGGGGGGGGGGGGGGTCCTGAAAGGAAGTGCTTAGAGTGCTTGTCAGTGCTCCAAAAGCAGTTGTTCACAAAATGGACTGGCAGATCACACTGTATTTTTTCTTTTGTTTTGTGTTGTTTGGTTGTTTATTTGTTTGTTTTTGTTTTTAAGTATTAACTCATCCATAGTCCCATACTTAGATGCTGCAATAAGCTCAGAGTCTATGGGTCATGGACCAGGTTCACTGCTCAGGTTTCCTAGCCTTAGAGATGAACCCCCAGGAATTTGATTCATTCTTGTGATGCAGGAAGGAGATGAGTTTAGGTATCTTAGTAATTCCCATTCTGCACAATTGAGAAAAAAATTAAAAGCTACAGGCAGATATATGTCTCAGCAGTTAAGAGGAGTGGCTGCTCTTCAAGCAGACCCTGGTTCCATTCCCAGCACCCACACAAGAGCTTACAACTATCTATAGCTCCAGTTCCAGAGGATCTGGAACCTTCTTCTGGTTTCTTCAGGCAGGAGGCACACAAGTGCTATGCAGACATACATGCAGGCAAAATGCCCATATACGTAAGTGGTTATTTTTTAAATTGAAAGTTGTATATTTTAATATCATATAATCTATAATCATATAAAAACTACGTTAGAAACAAAAATTAAGTCAAGATGCTGGGACTTCTGATATGTCATGCCTTATACCATTCTTTTGGCCTTTGAATCTGGAGAACATGAGCTACTTGCAACCAGGGTACTCAGTTATATGATGATCTCATGCAAAAATTCCATCTTAAAAACAAAACAAAACAAAACAAGAAAAAAACAAGGTATCATTACAAACTAATTACATGACATAGACAGAAGCATAGATTATATTGAAGAACTACACAATTTTTTATAAACTGTATCGTAATGGATAAGGGGACCAAAATCAAAATGAGCCATCTTTGAAGGCTGGGTGAAAGTACAGAGATGCTCGGCAAACTAATGGTTCTATAGGATCTGCTTAAGACTGTCATAACCACTATCTGAGACAGTCCAATGAAACAAAATACTTAAAAGTTATAAATTTAAATTGTACCTTCAAAATATTTTAAAAAATGTGAAATTCCTATAGGGAAATAAGTCAGTAGACCTAGAAATGTACAATAAAGTTCAAGTTTGTATGTGTCAACAAAATTAGGGGAGACAGTCCTATTTAAATGTTTAATGAATGAAGCTAGAATATTGAGTTACACATACAACATGAAAAGCACATACACACACACACACACACACACACACACACACACACACACACACACAAAACAGGTAAGAATTATTCTAGGCTTGAACTGGGACTGTGAAACTATTTGCCTTGTTACATAATTACAGCAGTTATTTAATGAAGATGTTTGAAGCACCTGCTATTCAGTGAACCAGTAAATGGCTGCAGTGCAGTAAATACAACCTTGCAAGGTGTCAATGGGCTGGAATCTCATTCAGGCAGTAGCAACAGGACTTCACCACTTACAATTATTTTGATCAACTCTATAGGCTTCATTGCTAGACATGAAGACATTCATGACAACACTTACCTCCCTCCCTCTTCATTTTCCCTATGAAGTCAAGGCTTTTTCAGTTTCCAAAGGGATCAATTATGGCAATGGTTGGTCCTGAAGAAGCCTGTGCTGGAAGGTGCCTTACACATTTTCTTCCTGTTCATTTCATTCAGGCCACTTTAATTTCAGCTTCCTTCTATTTTTGACCATAGAGCTGAATCTATACTTGTGCCTGGAATATAAATTTCTCAAGTTGTACTTATGTCCAGTGCTAACAGTGAAGTTTTATGGATAAGTTGATTGTATCCATGTGTGAAACAATCACAGTGAAAACAAACTCCTTCGATTGACTTAATTTTGGCACTTTTGAAAACTTATTGTAAAGATTGCCTACTATGTCTATGTTTCTAATAAAACAAACATTTGCTTTGATGAAACAAACAAACCTCTTACTAGTCCCATAATCCATAGTAGTAAGCAAAGCATCTAAATGAATTTTATGAGGATGCTAACTCATAAAAAAATGCCAGACATAAAAGAAATATTTAACATAACTTGGCAAGACAGAACATTCTTATTCTGTAGCTTTTACTCGAATATTATGCTAAACTGTTTTTTTAAGGAACACCCACACTCATGCAACTGGGTAGAAAACCCCTGGCTAATTCCTCTTCTAATAAATTCTCAGCCTTAGAGGGCCCAAGTGAGATAGATACAGTCAGACTATACCTAGATGTACAGTTCCATGGGGCACCACCAGTGTTTGAACTTCCACTTGTAGAGAAGGAAGAATACAAAATAAAGCCTTTAGCATAAGCTTAGTAATAAAATATTAACAAATACACAGAGCAATGAGTTAATCAGCTCTTCGATACAATGCCTGGGTGAATCATCATTAATCACACAAGGTAAGTATGCTTGTACTTTGTTCCAAGATGGTTTTACCACCTACATTTTTAACATAGGGACAGAATGAGAGTTTACACTCATGATCTGTGTCCATAGCCTTGATGAAAGAAAACCAGGAAAATGAGTGTGTGTGTGTGTGTGTGTGTGTGTGTGTGTATGTGTGTCTATGTGTACATATATATGTTTGTGTGTATATACACATAACATTTTTAAGTTTTGGTTTTTTCGAGACAGGAATTAACATAGTCCATCTTGGTCTGGGCATTTCTATGTGGTCAAAGGTAGCCTTGAATTTCTAATTCTCTACCTTCTACCTCACAGGTGCTGAGATTATAGGCATACACCACCATACCCAGTTTATACAGTGGCAGGGATGAGACACGTGGCTTTGCATAAGGAAAGTACTCTATCAACTGAACTATATCTCAAGCCCCAAAGTTGAAAATTTACACAAAAATGTTCTTCCTGGACAGTGAAGAAATACAGGTGATGGGAAGACAAAGAAAATAGAGCTTTCTAGTGCATAATAAACAATCATTGTGTTGTCTTCCTTGGTCTGTCATAAACACCATAGATAAATAATTGAGAACTTGGTACACAATCACAAAAACAAAATGAATGGAGAGGATAAACAGACAAATGTGAAGGAAATTTTTAGAAAAATATAAGGAGAGGGAAAATAAAGCAGCGCAGAAATAGTCCATAATTAGGGACATTTCACTACCTTTTATCACATGGGTTAAACAGAGGTCAATGTCATCCATAGAGTTTTTTTTGTGATCCAGAAGGACAACCACTGAACATATGGGAAGATATTTTCTTCAGGGCCAGGACATAGAATTTTACAAAGTATGTAAAGATCCATTCTGCCATTGTAAATGGACCTCTCCCTACGTCTGTTTCTCATTTCATTCTGGTTTGTGTAGAACATATTTAAGTGCAAGACTCCCTGCAAGTTGACTCATTTTCAAGAAAGATCTGTGGGGACTAAGGACAATGAGAAACAGGGCCTGGGCACTTCTAATTTCTCAACACTAGTCCCTTCATTTATGTCATGAACAGACAGTGCCCATTCTTCCCATGCTGTTTTCATGATCCATAATCTCAAATATGAACAATGCTCTGTAGAATCTCTAAGCATATAATTTTTCAAGATCAACTTGGACTTCATAGAGTTCATTCACAGTTATCTGTGATTAGTATTTTTGCACACTTGTTTCTTAGATTTTTACACTTTTATTTATGAGACTTTCATATATGCATACAATGTAATATGATCATACCTGTTCCTGATCAACATGTTCCTCCTGATTTTATCTCTTCTTTATCATTCTTTATCATTTTTGTAATCTGTGATATCAAGTTAGAGTTGCCCATATGTATACATGGGTGTGGAACAATCCACTGGGGCAGGGGAAACCTATTCTCAATAAAAGTAGATTCTTGCCCCTCACCATCTACAGCATGGCCCTAAGGTCATAAGAGCAGGAGAGTGGTTCCTGTCCATTGCCAGCTGCAACATTAAGGGAGGTGGTGGGGGTACCTTGGAGAGCCTGCCTTGGTGGTGTGGGTTCAGGACAGCTGGCAAGCTGACCAGCTCTGCGACCACCTAGAGTTATCCCACTCCATCATCTACCTCATCCATGAACTTCTGACGTAAATGAGTCTTACAGATCTGAAGCTGCAGTATCTCTGTGATACAGGACAATAGCAAGATATTATAAAAAAGTCAGTGAGGATCCAGTATTGATAGTGTAGCAGAAGCCAGAGGTCTTGAGCCAGACCAATGACTCATGACAATGAACATTTGCAAGTAAAGAAGTATTGACAAAAGCATATACTGCAGGACATACCCTCACACAGTAAAACTTCCACAAAGAGGTTTTTTTTTTTTTTCTTTTGGGGAGGTGTTGCAAAGGCAAGAGGTGGGTATGAAGGGATGGGGAGATGGGTATGATTGTGAGGATATGATGTGAAATTTACAAAATAAGATCTATAAAAGATTAAAAGAAAGGTTCTCCCTCCTCCAGCAACACTCCACTGGCTGTAGCCCCTTAGCAGCCCATGGCATCTAAAGAACATCTAATCCCTCTATGCCAAGATTTGACTAGCTTGATCTTGTGTGTGTTACCACAGCTACTGTAAGTTCATGAATTCAATGCTCAAGCTATGACCAAAAGACAGCATTTCATAGCATTCCTTCTACCCTCTAACTTTTACATTCTTTCCATTTCACCTAACATAAGGTTTCCTGAGTCTTGGTGGTGGTAGGCTTCATTCAGCTGTCCTGCTTAAGGTTGGGCATCGAGGCTTTTGTCTTGAACGGCGTGACTCATCTCTCCAATGACTGTTGTCCACTTAAAAAATATTTCTCTGGCCAAGGTTGATAACAGCCCAAGTTTATGGGTATAAATACAGAATGTAATTTGACAGAATGAGCCATTAGCAGAGTAAGTGGGTCAGTTTGAATTTTGTGGCTGTGAGCAAACATCATGACCAAAAGTAAGTTGTGGGAGAAACATTTATTTCATTTTATAATTCCCTGGTCACAAGATATTATTGGGGGAAGTCAGGGTAGAAATTCAAGGCAGGATCCTGGAGTCAGAAACTAAACTAGAATCACAGGCAAATGCTGCTTACTGGCTGGCTTCCTGTCTGGTTTGCTCTGCTAGATCTCTTACACAGGTCATGGCTGCTTACTCATTGGTGGGACCACATACAATGGGCTGAGCCCTTACACAAATTAGCAATTAAGACATACCTCACAAACATGGCTATAGACCCATCCGGTCTAGGTAATTATCCAGTTAAGGTTCTCTCTTCACAGTTTTGGGTCAACTGACATCTGATGCTCACTGTGGCAATAACCATACCAGAGTCTATCCTGTGACTTTCTAAGCCATGGCCTTTTCACCAGGTATAATAGGCATGTCCCATGAAAAGCAGATCTCAAATCCAATCAGAAAGCAGTTAATTGCCCATAACAGCTATGCCATTACTGCACAAGTGGGCATCTCTTGTTTGATATGTTGGTATTATAGTATATAAGGCAAAGTACAGGGTATGGCAACTGATGCCTTTTTCTACCTGTGGTTGGAATAGTACCTTCCTTTGTCACTATCAAAGTTGTCCAGCAGAGAGGAAGTGTCCTTCTTGGTTTAAGATTGATTGCTCTATGTCCTACAAAGTCTGTGACATCTTCAACAACAGGGTTACCATGTGCTTATAGTGGATAACCAAGGGCAATGACAGTATCCTATATTGTTCTAAAAAGACTCCTGGGGCCTCCTTGACAAATACTTCTTTGAGATGTACCCTACTCCCTGAATTGCTATTTTTGTTTAATAACCCACATAAGAGTCATTGTCTGCCCATGCAAAGTAATTCCATGTTCAGCATTGTAAGGTGTATTTTGAAAATGGCTTACTAACTAGGGGGTTCTGTAAAGATTTTCTATACTCCTTTGTTTTAGGGAATCCACCTACTACCTCCTTCTCCCCTAACCCCTTCCTCCAGGCCAACTTAATCTTCAAACTCCCCAAATACCCACTCTTCTTTCATATCACATGTATTCTATTATCTATCAATTTAAAAAAAAAAACCTAAGTATGTGAGATTGTAGAGTTCACTATGACTTGTTATAGGCTTTGCTTTGGGTTAGCTCTCTTCCTTAACCAAGTTTCTCCCATATACCCATGTATCTCTCAACTTAAGCCTTTCCATCCCCTATTCCTACCTCTGTTTTATCTA
>JADRCD010235368.1:0-36075 GCA_019843815.1 Montemys delectorum
GTATGGTGCCTGGCCTCATACCTATAATTTCAGAGCTTTGCCTGCATCGCAGATTTAATATAAAAATTTAGAGGAATCTTTATCCTTGTGGGCAGTCATTTAATATAATATCAATTAAGAGTTGCCGAATTTGAGTTGTCAAGAACGGCTTAGAATTTCCTATATGTATCTTCATGTCCTAAAGATGAGTTTCTCTGTATAACCTTAACCTTATGTGGGACACATGTTACCCAGGCAAGTCACAGTGTAGATGGAGTGCTTGGTGTAACTCTAGTGTCCTGCCTGGCTCCCTTTGTGCACCTCTGTTAGGCGCTGTGAGAGCCTCACCCAAAGATGGCGGCGCTGCCCGAGAGCTGTGAGAAAAACAACTCCTTATTTGGCTTGTAGGCTGTGCACTTGAGTGGCCTGATTTTGTGTGAGTATCTCCAGCCTATGGAGAGATGAGACGTGGCATGAGTTCATAGGCTCCTGCGATGGTATATAAACTGTGCCCGGGTTGGGAGCCGAGGCTGCCTGTTCTTGTGATGAATTGAAAAGCATTCCTGAGTAAACCGCTGCGAGAAGGAGCCGGTTGTGTGCCTTGTCTTTATTCCTGTGGATCAGGGTTGGCGTGGCGCACACCTCTGCATACCTGCTTTGGGTACTAGGCTGAACTTGTGCTGCTACCCCTAACTTGCTTAGATTATTCTCATGATTTTACATTACTGTGTTAAAGAGAGTCTCAGTACAGAAGAGTACCAGATAGTGTCAGTAAAAGCAGAAAATTTAATACTAATTTTAATACTGGTGCTTCCTAGCTTACACATGAAACATCCCCAGACTTAACCATGCTAGATGTATTATTTTGACATTATAAATTGTTCTTTTATAAAGTTCAGCTTTATCAGTAATAATTTAATACATACAAGTAGCATTACTGAAAAAAAATATATACTCTAGCCAGAAGACTTTAAGCTTTGAAAAAAAAAAAAAGAAAAGAAAAGAAAGAAAGAAAGAAAGAAAGAAGGAAAAAAAAATTTTTCATTCGTAGTGGACAAGTCACACAGATTTTAACATCTTGAAAAGCACTTTTGTAGCAAATGATTTCTACAGTTCATAAATCAATGAGAATTTAAATAAAATTTTGCATTTTCTACTTTGAATTCCCCATTTCCCTAACAGTATACCATGAATTGTATAATATTTCAAAAGCTTTGCTTGCTTTGTATTTAGAGCAGGCTTTGAAGCCATGTTGGAAGATATCTTCAAAATCCTCTATCCAGACTGACATTCCAGTAAGCATTGAAATGCCCAAGCAACTATCTATTCTATTACTTTTATGAAAACTGATGTTCTGAAATCTTAACTTGACTACATAGTTATAAATTCTCATTTTGATAGATCATTCTCAAATTGAATAGGAATTTTGAGAAAATTTATCCACGTAATAAAGCAACTTCCTTTCCCCCCCCCCCCATGGGTGGCAATAGTGACTCTCAAGCATCAAGATGTACACAACAGCAGAATGTAAATTTCCCATTCTGAAATCTTCCTCTTGTGTTTCCTCCGCTGTGACTCTTCTAATAAGAGGAATAGCCTTTAACTCCTTTACTCTTGTTCTTCCCTATGCCCTGCTCAACTGGCCACCTAAAAATTAAATTAAAAAAAAAAAAAAAAAAAACTCCTGAAGGGATAGTTTATGATTGAAAAGACAAAGCCTCTGCAAATGGAAAGCACTGGCAGCTGCGAGCATAATCGTCTGAGTGTTTATGGATAGCACCTGAAAACCATAAAGGTTCATGGGAGGAACTGCAAAGCTAAATGCCTTTGTCTGCCTCAAAGTCATCAGCCGTAGGATTCATCCTCCAAGTCAGTAGTCACGTTTGCAGCAACCAAACAGCAGACAGGCAATATATATCAAGTGCATGATTTCTTAGATTAGTTAGAAGAAAACATGCCTGTAGATATGATCTCGACATTGTATAAACAGGAGGTTCCTTCGGTGGTAAGAAAATGATGAATCGAGAGTATTGAATGACTAGAAGTTAGAAAGCTTCCATTTAGTAAGTGATAAAAGAATTTTAGAAAGGATTCAAATAAAGCAATACAGCTTAAAATATTTAACAGTTTTCAAATATTTATAGTCACTATACTACAGAAAGTAAACCAGCTTTTAACTTTGAAAGATCATCTTTTGCAGAGATCCAATAAATTCTCTAATGTAGGCAAACGGAAAGGAGCAAAGATGCTCAAATTAAAAGCATCTTTTCATTTACCCACAAATGTTTTGCATTATAGATTAGAACCATGCTAATTGTGCATTACTTAAGTAAATATTAAAATTAGACTGCCGTTCTCAGGCAAACACTGCCTGACAAGTGGAGGTTATATCCATTAGAAGGAAAGGGAATAATCCAGAACTCAAGAACATACAGATCATGAAGAGTTAATTACAAAATTTTGCCTACAGAAATATACTTGAATTTCTGTTAATTTATTGAAGACAGCACCAAGATGATATGTTGGGGTTTAGCCAGGAAATAAGGCAGGTGATGTGAATAAAAGCAAGCAGACAAAATGTGTGATTGCAAAGTCTACATAGAAAATAGAATTTTT
The DNA here is from genome assembly GCA_019843815.1 of Montemys delectorum. Lineage (NCBI taxonomy): Eukaryota > Metazoa > Chordata > Mammalia > Rodentia > Muridae > Montemys > Montemys delectorum. Next base: position 2,596 of record JADRCD010235368.1, read on the forward strand.
CAGGCCTAATTATCTGCTAAGTGTGCTGTGCTCTTAGTCTAACTCCTCCTTTTCTGTCCTTGACTTAGACAAAATTTATTTGCATAATAGGTAAAACCGTTTGTGTTAAAGTATATAACATTTTCCCATTTCTTCTCATTTTCTGCATAACATTGAGTGGAAATCTGCATATTTATATATGAGCCATTAGTGTAGCCTGAGTTTACATATAAGCCTTTGCCACTTATTTTGCTTGTGAGTGGTGTTTTTAAAAGTCTGGTGAATAAAAAGCAACTGCAAAAAATGCCTAACTAAATCAATTTATTTCCACCTGCATAAATTCCAAAGTCTAATTACGTATTTCATCTGCTGAGAGCCCACAGTAGTCTCTGCTTCTCTAGAAGGTAGACTGTTTCAATTACTAGTCATTATAGTAAAAATGCTTTAAGTTAAATCTAACATTTTTCATGTATTCCAGCTGTTGCCACTTTAAGTGTCAAGGAAAGTGTGTGTGTGGTTGTGTGTGTGGTTGTGTGTTTGTGTGTAAAATCTCTTATGCTTTCCCAAAACTTAAACTAAACTGAATTAATCTTATTCTTAAAAGTTAGAGGGGCACATAATTACAGAAACACAAGATTCACATAATTTTAAACTATGTGGTATATTTAAAATCCATGAGCACATTGAAGTTCACAAATACCTGAAGAGTTTTACTCAAGTGAACAAGATGTGAAGGGAACTTTGGAAGGAGGGTGAGTAAACAATATGAAAAGACTAGACAGTTGTCCCTCATTGTCACTGCCTAACGTATTTGTATTCTGCTACCTTTTGCAATTCACAGAATCAGTACAGATCAGTATGCATCATAATGGTATCAGTAGAGTTGGTGATCCTTGTCTCTACAGAGGCTAATTTTGTGGGCTGTTCATATAGGAGACTTCCCTGTAAGGTTGAACTAAACTGATGATATGCTAGGTCAGCTCTCACTGACCCACACTGGCTGTCATATTCATGTTAAGTTCTACTCTCTATTAGCATCAAGTTTAACTGGCAAAATGCAGTGGGAGAATTGATATCACAAAAATAGAAAGTAGAAAAAAAATGAGGATAATTTTCTATCCCCCTGAAAGCCATTTGCCAAGACACAATTCAATTGAATCCCTCATCCATCTAAAACCTTATGGGTATTTATTAATTGGAGATATATCTTTCTAATTATCTGTTTGTCTATCTATCTACCTATCTATGGCATATATATATACATATATATATCTATATATAAAATCTATCTATGTAAGGCAGCAAATATAGATATATATATATTTGAACTTTTAAAAACTATAATTTCTTTATTCTAACAAGACTTTTGTAATTGTAGCTGCTTTATATAGATGTGAATATAAAATATAAATGATAATGTATTTTAACTGGTATTTATCTTTTAAAATATCATGGCATAATCAGCATAAAACATATATCCCTTTACCCAAAGTCATGTTAACTTACATCCCTTATTTCAAGAGAAAAATGTTGAATTATTATACTCATTGTTCTCAACAGTCTGGAGAAGAATACACCACTGTCCTATGGTCATGTCCTTTTACAAGAATTTCTAGTTTCTGGGTTCAACTTAGGTACCAATGAATCAAAAATTCTACGGAGTAGGCCTTTAAGTTAGTACTTTTACAAGTCTTCTGAGTTCTTCTATGATGCTATAAAATTACTCTACTTCACAATTTATAAACAAAAGAAGAGTATAGAAAATTCTCATAGGCTTGCTTCTAGCTGTAGCTGTTATGATTTTGGTGATACACTATAAAAAACAGAAGACCTAAGCCCACTATCTAAAAGCTGTACCATCAGTTATTTTACTTACCAGTAACAAAATAAAATGACCAAAAATACATTGAATTTTGAACAAATTTACAACCTACAAGAAATCATAGACTATTCAAGTGCCAATTGACAAAAGCATATCATAAAAGGCTAGTCCTATCTCAATAAATAGCTTTTATCTCCATAGCTTCTATTCCATAAGAATATAATTCAACATGTTTCTCATTCTATTGTATTACAGAAGTTATAATATGTATAAGGTTTATTTTAGAGAGTTTCTATTTGTAAGAAGCTGCTGTAAAACTTATATTCATATACCATTTAAAGATCCATGTCATGTTTACATAAACCCTGAGAAATAGAGAGCAACCCATCTCAGATCTCATGCTCTGAAATACTACTGATGAATGATGCTGGATATTGATGATGGATGACACTGAAATTGCACTGATGGATTAGTTTTGTTTTACATCTTTTCAGGGACTTTTGTATATTGTTCTCACAGCGACTCTTCCAATTTTCAATCCTGCTCATAAGATGCAGATATTCTAACTCCACATCCTCAATAACACTGAAAATTCATATCCCTGTATATTCAAAGTAGCTATTTCAACTAGTGTGAAAGGCACCTTTTTCAGTCAGATCTTCCAGCTGCTTTCATACTAGTATCTGGATTCACATATATTTTCCTTAGAAATCTTTGAAAAAGCACAGACAAAAGACACAATAACAGGAACTGATCATGGAAATGCTTAAGCCTATATAAGCAGACATAATTAGTACTATAAACAATACAAATATATCCCTATAATTGGGGCACATTACAAACACTAATAAGCTTTCAACTGATCAATGATTCCTATTCAACAGCAGAAAAGCTTGAAATAAACTTTACTTGCATATAATCTGTACAACATAACAAAAAAAATGGAACAGAGACTGAAGGAAAGCCCCTCCAGAGACCACCCTCCTAGGGATCCATACCATTTGCAGACACCAAACCCCCGACACTGTTGCTGATGCAAAGATGTGCTTGCTGACCGGAGCCTGATATGGCTGTTCCCTGAGAGGTTCTACCAGCACCTGATCAATACAGATGCAGATACTAACAGCCAACCATCTACTGAGCCTGGGAACCTCAATGCAAGAGGGTCAGAAGGAGCTGAAGGGGATTGCAACCCCATAAGAAGAAGAGTATCAATATCAACTAATTGGATCACCCAGAGAACCCAGGGACTAGGCCACCAACCAAAGAGTATACATGGTGGGAGCCATGACTCCAGATACATATGTAGCAGAGGATGGCCTTATCTGACATCAGTGGGAATGGAGGGATGCTTGATGCCCCAATATTGGGGGTACTAGTGCCATGAGGCAGGAGTGGGTGAGTGGGTAGAGTTATTATCTATAGTGAAGAGAGGCAGGTTGATCTCTGGGTTATTTTGCAATGTTAAAAAAATGCATAGAGGCAAAGGGGAGGCGAGAGGGGAGGATAGGATGGGGGCTGTGTGGAGGGATAGCTGGGAAATGGGATATAATTTGAAATCTAAACAAATAAAATGATTAATAAAATAAAAGGATATTGGTAACATAAAAAAAAATACCCAGCAATGGTTTGCATGCTAAGCCCAATACCCTGCTAGTGCTGGCAGCAGAGGAGTGTCTAGGAGGGAAAGCAGACACAAACTTAACTAGGTTGGAATATACTAGTTTCTAATGTGCATTCAGTGGGGTCTTCCCAGGCAGAAAAAAAAGTTATTCTATACTTACGCATTTTGAAGGCAGCTTTAGAGATACTAACCAATAAGGCTTTTCATATAATACTACTCAAGATGATAAGTCTTAATTTCCAGAAACCTTTTGAGATCTAGGGGTCACTAATCATTATCTGATAAATTTCTTTGAAAATGCAGACATACAATCTGATGCTGTTGCTAAATTTTTGGCTGATAAATATGCACAGGCTCCAGCTTGAAAAAAGTCAGTAAAATGTGCACACTATGGATTCGAGCCAGACAGGGCCCAACAGTACATGGCCAACACAAAACGAACTTCATGTTAGTCGTGTACATGTTTTGCCTCATTGCTGAGTCCAGCATGGCCTTGGGGGGGACAAAATAATCTGGTCCCTGCCCCTGGGACAGGACCAGCCTACATGGCCTTCCAATGAGCATCAACGGCTGCCATGGTCATAAGGCTTGTTTGTGTGATAATGTGAATATTTTCACATTCCTCTAAGGGATGTCCTCCCAGTTAACATTAATGACTTCGTGACAATCTGAGACAGTGTGAGTTCTGGAGGTGAAGGTGTGGCTAATGTCTCAGCAAAATGGTAAATGGTGGGACCTTCGGGACAGCCCTGAAGGCTGGGGAAAGAACTCTAAAACCATGAGTTCAGAAATACACAATTTCTCAACTGTGCAAAAGTAAAAGGATCCAATATGAATTTTATGAGGGGCTTCACAAATATAAAGGAACAAAGGCAGATGCATTAATGAGCCAGAATGTCAAAAAGATACAAAGGCAAACATTCCTGAATTCAAGATCAGCCTGAGACAGAGCAAGGTTAGGGCCAGGTGTGGCAGAAATGGTAATTTCATGACAGGGTCCGATCCAGCTAGCTTATTATCTATACTGAAGAGAGGCAGGTTGATCTCTGGGTTATTTTGCAATGTTAAAAAAAAAATTCATGCCTGTCTCATAAGAATTAGGGAATCACTGGATGGTGATTCTTAGGATAATTGAAAGGAAACCTGAAGAAAATGACTGGATAGATGAGTAAAAATAAGACTGGACCTACGATCTGTAGGAAATGAGCTTTCCAGAGAATGTGTTTAAAACAGCAAGAGAGAACAGCTCGGAGAACTGTCTGGAGCAGAACAGAGAGAGTTGTCTAGAGATCTCAAGAGAAAGCAGATCAAAAAGAAAGAAGAACAGGGAGAAAGAAGGATGGAAAACTGTCTCCAGCAAAGGACAAAGCAGAAAGCAGAAAGCAGAAAGCTTCGACCACTGAGATGACTTCCTGTCATTTGTTTTTGCCTCTCCCAGACACCCCTTGTCCCAGAACCCTTTTCCAAAGCCAAGGCTGGTCCTTGGCACTTCATACTTCTTTGTTTGGATTTTTTTTTTCCAATTAGCTACCAATTTTGTTTTCTATGGAATCTTTGAATATAAATGTGTGGTTTTCTAGGCTTTCTCTTTGATTTCCATTTTATTATGTTTTGTTTATTTGCCTGCTTGTTTTCTAAAGATAGAAAGAAGGCATGGTAGGGAAGGATCTCAAAGGAGTTGAGTAGGAGAAAGTGTGATCAGAATATACTGTATGAAAAAAAATGAAAAAGTCTCCTACAAGTTATGTTGACCTCTACATACATTCCATGACATTTCTTTGATTGATTGCTCGCACACACACACACACACTATATATATATATATAAAATATATATATAATATATATTATATATATTATATATATAATATAAAAGCAATTGTAAAAAGAATCAAGAAAAAAATAAGTATTTAAGAAAGCATATAAAAGAGTCCATGTTGTATTAATGCATTCCTACAAGGACTTTTCTTATACATCCTCTCACTATGCAAGAAAATATTTAGTCAACTGTTGGCATTTCAACTGAGTAAAAATGAAGATCCATCTCCTTTCTCAGATTTGTACCAAAGCTTAAAAGAAGGTAATAGAAAATTCAATGACCAGTTTGCCCCAAGGAGATAAACTGTAGAGGTGGCTCAGAGGTTAAGAGGCAAGATATTCTTGAATTAGACCAAGTTTTGGTCCCAGAACCCACTTTTTGTGGTGACAGACATTTGTAATTTTACCGGCAAGGACCTAATACCCCTTTATCTCTTTACTGAACTGGTTTCTGTAAGCACATGAATCTACACACACAAACAAATAAATAAAAATAATCAAACACATTAAAATATTAAAAAATAGGAAGTAGCAATATAAAATAATTAAATAATATAATTTATCAAAAATGGAAAGAATGTGTCTTCAAGAAGAAAATCATGTATTCATCTGTAGAATAAAAATAACCTGTCAAAGACACACCACTATGACATTTTTTAGACACTTAGTTCTGTTTACCTTCTAACAAGTCACTTGGACTTACTAGTCTCAACTTTTGTTTATATATTTTTTCCGTTATGGAAACCTTCACTATCTCTCAGTATTTACTATTCTAACATGGATCATAATATATATTTTATTACATTATCATATTAACAAAGTTTTCTAATATTGTTAATATAATTGGCACTGTAGAGATACCCATGCATAGTTCGGAAATGTTCAGTAAATACTGAAAAATGAGGATACATATTTGGACCTTAATGTTAGGAAAGAGGGGTATACATATATAAAATGTTTCATTCTTAAGGTCTGTTTAACAAAATACTAATTTCACAAAAATGAATCTAAATAGAAAGAAAACTTCATTATTGGGATAAGTAATCTTATTTTCTACAGCAACATCAACCAAGTATATATTTTTAATAATTTACATAATTCAGGAATAAAAGTCTCATTTCCTGGTATACAACATTTTGGAATGCTTCTTAAAATATTCCAAATACTGTCTGACAAAATGGAAGCTGTAATACTTTGTCACACTTTGGGATAAAATACTAATCATACTGAGTGGGCCATGCAGTTTTCTCAGTCAAGGGAATCATAATAGCTTCAGGTGACGCTTAGGCTCTGATAAAGACACATAATTAAACCCAATGTTGCTTCATACAGCAGTCGTCTCATAAGGCAGAAAGCAAAAGGTGCAAGAATGGCATCACATGCCAATAAAATGCAGAACATTTCAGCAAATATGCCTTTCTGGCATTTCCTAAGATGGAATCATGTGAGGAGAAAAGGATTTCAATCTTTTTATTTAGTGTGCACGAAGATCAAATAGCATCATATTTCCTCAAAATATACTTTTTCTTATTCACCTGTAAAAAATTTCAAAGGTGACTTTGTCTCCTTGGCAAAAGGTAGTAGGATAGCCATGACGGGAAGCACAAAGGAGACAGAACCTGAAGCTATACTTCATCCAACGTTCCAAGACCAAACAAAATAGAAGGTCCCAGCATTAACACTGTCTAACAGTGCATCCAGCTCATCCATCAAAAAACACACAATGCTAATTTTTAGATTAAGTTCTGTAGAATCAGTAACAGTCAACCAAGTCTCTGTTATGAACCAAGTCCTGATCTCAATATGTCTCAAACTAAAAAACACAACTAGAATGTTTTCTTTAAATGTAGGCTTTTATTCAGCATTCCTGGGGTGATGGGGAGTCTGAATGTCTGCATTTACAATGAATTCCCAAGAAGAGGCTCAAATTACTACTCCATAAAGAACACTGGACCAGCAAGAGTTGCAACAGTCACTCTGCCCTACATAACAGAAGCCGTAGCCAGCGTATATATTCTATAAGTCTTAGACAAAGCAGTAGATAACTGAACATACCATGGGATAAGGCAAAAGTCTCACACTGAACATTTTCTTTCTAGGAGAGCAAAACAAAGCAAGTATTATCTACTACTTTCATGCAATGTGAAATGCTTGCATTTAAATAAACACTTCAGGAACATCCAGCAGTACACAGGATAAATTTATGAAGAAAGGTGCAATCTACACATTGTCACTATATGAGGAGTCCTTAGTGCAGTAGAGGAGTAGTCAGTGAAGCACACTAAGAAAGACTGTGAATCTTAGTTTAAACAGACACTGCTGTCAAATTGTGTTAAGGAAGTGTGCCATAACTTTAGATAGTCTCTTATCTCTCATTCTGATTCAAGAGGAAAAGGTAAAGAAAACTTTCCTAGATAAGGAAATGGCAGACAAGACATGCTAGCAATGTTACTAAGGAGGTGTTAAAGATATATTTTTAAATAAATATTCTATGATTACATGATAATCCATCGTTGCCAGCTAGTGCTGTCTCATTACATGCTTGGCAATGGTTCATTCCCCCAAAACTTCATAACACTTTTAGGAATATCTCCATATTTTGTCACATTATTCATTTCTTCCCCTATTGTTCATTGAATACCTGTGCTACAGAAACAGTCATATATTTTCAGAAAATTCACTGGTAGGATCTCTGTAACAACCAGTGCCCACTACAAAGACACTTCTCTCCACAGTTAAACCTAGAGTCACAGAACTCTATGAATGTAAACATTGATGTTCAAAATGCAATGTGACAGGCCCATCCTACACATTACCAAAACAAAACACTATCACTTGTTTACATCCAAGAGTGTTGTGTTACTACTGCACCTGAGGTCACATATTGCCTGGCATATTGGTATATATGTATAAACCTCAACTGTGTAAAAACTTAAGAGATTTAGATTTTAAACTACTAGATAGGAACAATTATTTTGACATATAAGTTTTTGTCTTAATTGTATTATTTATACATAAACATGAATACATAATTTTAAGTGTTTTTATATGGCTTCCTGTAGAGGTGTGAAAAAAAATATCTACTCATATCAGATTTAACACAACTGACATAGTAAAGGAATTCTACCCAAGTCTAACTTTCTGAACCACTGGCCTTTAGTACATATATGTGTGTATGTGTGTGTGTGTGTGTGTATGTGTGTGTGTGTGTGTGTGTGTATGTGTGTGTGTGTGTATGTATAGTGATAAACACATTAATAATATTGTACAGGAAATCATTAATTTTACCTTACAAAATAAAAGCTCTATGTATGCCTTAAACATCCCTCATTATTTCTACACAAAGGCATGAAGATTTTCATTATACTTTTTCTCCGTGCAAATTTGATTACTCTGTAAGCATTAAGTAGAATCATATATGTTTATCATCTTATGACTAAGTAAGCCTACTAAACATAATGTCCTCAGATTTCACTCAAACTGTGAAATATGTCGAAATTCCCTTTCCTTTAAAGGGTAGATATCTTTCAATTGAATGTCCCTTGGCTAATCTGGCATGACCTACTCACAACTGAAACCAGGCTTTCCTCATTTCCATGCCCTGGCATTCTTATCACATCTCATCCACTTCCCTCTCAGGATACGACTACTGCTTGGAAGCATATTATATGTCAATCTCACAAGACAGACCAAAATCCCTCATAAATGCAATATGGAAATGTGAGTGGTAAGGGCAGGCATGCCTGAATTTTTGACATCATAATACTATTCAATTTCTTCTCAGTGGGATTTTCAAATCTTATAAATTTTCTAATCTTACAATTTTTTTAAGAAAATGTTTCAACCCAGAAACTTCACATTGTAGATAATATTCTCTTGGCTTCCCCCAGCCATTATATCTCTGAACATTCAGTTGAAAATATTCTCTATTTCTTGCTCTCTTCTGTATGTCTTCATTGTCTGACATTCCCTGGGATATTGTTTGCTCTTCAGTAATGAATGTTTTTGACATAAAATTAAATTTACATTTAGTCATTCTATTGGCTTATTTCTGCGAGCACTTGACATGGTTGTTAAACATTACAATTTTAAAATATTGCTCTGCTCTGTCACTGTACAGCATTGTATTTGCTAGTTCCTCTGATCTCTGAATGATTTGCTTATCTTCTCAAATCCTTCTTCTACTCAGGTGTCGTTGCCAAGTGAATAATCACTCAGGCCAAGGTAGGATATAATCTACAAAGAAGGCTTCAAATATGACTCAGTTCCAACAACTCTCCTGTCATAATACAACCCGAAGCAGAATTGTTACCTTATGCAAGTCAACCGTGGTAGAATCCTCAGATCCAAAGAAACTGGGTAAAAAAAAAGGAGGTCCCAAGGGAGGATGTGCCAATTTCACTCAGAAGAAAAAAATTAAATAGTCATCAGAGGTGAATGGAGAGAGGGAACTGGATAGAAGATGAGAAACGGGGATGATGATCAGGTGTCGGGCGAGAGGTTTGAGACAGGTCTGGAAGTGAGAATGGAAATTGGCATGGGAGATCATCTTTGATGACCAGGGGTTGGAGAACTTATAAGGAGTTTATGGGAGTGGCTGTGACCCTAGCTGAGAATCCTACCATAGAAAGACATATATATTTAAGTGCCCAGCCAGGCAGGACTTCCAGAGGAAGGAGGGGGACATCAAGCCACCCACAAAGACTTCAACCCCAAATTTGTCTTACCTACAAGATGTGCAATGAGAAAGATGGAGTAGAGACTGAGGGAACAGCCAAACAATGACTGCCCCAATTTGAGATCCATTTCAGGTGAGAGAACCAACACATGACATTATTAATGATTCTCTACTATGCTTGCTGATGGGAACCTAACAAAACTGTCTCTTGAGAGACTTCGTTCAGCAGCAGATGGAGGCAGATGAAGAGAAGCATAGCCAAACTTAGGCAGAGCTCAGTGAGTCTTGGGGAAGAGTGGGGGAAAGAATTGAGCAAGTGGGAGGGGTAAAGGACACCACAAGAAGACAGAGTCAACTCACGTGTGACAATGGGGACTTAGAGCCTGGGCCACCAAGCAGGCACCATGCAGGAGTTGGATCTAGATCCCCTACACATTTGTAGCAAATGTGCAACTTGGTCTTCACGTGGGTCCCCTAACAAGTGGAGCAAAGCTGTCTTAGTCTCTATTCACTGATACTGGATCTCCTTTCCTCTAAGTGGACTGCCTCGGGCAGATCAGTGAGAGAGGATGTGTTGAGGCCCACTGGGACTGAATGCCCCAGGGTAAACGGGTACACAAGCAGGGCGGGTGAGGACTCTCATTCTCTAGGGGAGGAAGCAATGGGAGAAGGTATTTGTAAGGGTGGGACTCAAGGAGAGGTGGGGAGGCTGTAATCGGAATGTAAGGTGAATAAAAATAGAAAACAATGTTACTTTATACCACTATCATTGAATAACATTTCAACTCCAGGTACTAAACTATATATAAGCAAATTTCTCCTGTGAATATATAATTAGATTAATATTTGTAGATGCTTTTGTTCTGTTAATTTCAATAATTTACCAATTTTCAAGTTTGTGTTTGAGACAGGTTTCCACTGAATAACTCCGGATGGCCTGGAATTTACTTTGTAAATTAGACTGGCCTTGAACTCACTGAGATCCATCTGCTTGAAATGCCCCCAGAGAACTGGGATTCGAGTTATGTGCCACCATGCCCAGCCCAACCTAAGTAAATTCATCCTATTAGTTGGGGATCCCTGTGATTGAAATAGGGAAAGGCTGGAAGAAGCTGAGGAGGAGGGCAACTCCATAGGAAGACCAGCAGTCTCAACTAACCCAAACACCTGAGATCTCTCAGACACTGAGCCACCAATGAGGCACCATACATGAGCTGGGAAACATCCTGTTGGAGACTGGATGGAGGAGGATGAGATGAGCAACTGTGGGAAGACAGACCAGGAGGTAGGAAATGACTGGATTATTAAAAAAGAAAAAAAAAGTAATAGAAAATAAAAATAAATAAAAAAAAATCAATCTCTTTCCCTCCCTTTCTCACTCCTTCTCCCTCCATTCCCCTGGCCAATTTTAACTATGAATTAAGAAATACAATACCCAGAGATACAATAATGCAGACAAGTTTACTTCAACTGTCTGAATCTTATTATGTATGTTTTCCAAATCCATGTCTTCCTTTCTATTTTCAGAGCAGTATCCATGATCTCATATGTCCTACACGAGAGACCCATAAAACAATGTCCTTGACTAGAAACATCCTCATTCGCAAGCTTGAGTTTCATCATCAATAGTTTACAGAAGGAACTAGTTGAACTCCAGTAGTTCTTCCAGTGCCTACAATTTATAAAAATTGATGAATATTTAACAATATTCAAGATAGTTCACCTCCATTTCATTATTTGTATCAATTACTATGTTCATGTGCTTTAAAATTACATAAAAGATTGGAAATTAGGCAAGCATGTGGAAGAAAGATTCATAAGTGAAAATCACATGATTACTCAAGAAGGATTCTACACATATCGTGATTTTTGACCTATACAGTGCCCAAAGCAGTAAAGTAAACCTTATGGTACTGTAATAAAGATGATAAAGTCATTTCAGTGCGTAAAGACTAAATAATTCCTTCGAAGCACACCTTACTTGTCAGTATAATATTACCTAGTACTCACTCGGTAAAAGTTTTTTAATCTAGCTGCGAGCTCTATTTCCACAGAAATAGGAAAAAGGTAATTCTGAATTATACAATACCGATACAGAGGCAGTCTCACTCTGCTGCCATTTCAAACAAAATGTAGTAACCAGTAAATGTCTTTGGAATGTGAAAGCTCTCATCGATATAACTGAATAAGTAGCAAGTATATTTAAAGAATAACAGTCAGAATGATTAAAATTAAAACACATAAATTCTCTTATGTGGATGGCTTTAAAATTTTTCCTCCTCAGATTTGCCCAGAACAGTGACCTCCAGCACATTTACTCAGGGCACATGCTCCTTTCTGCCCTTAGCAGCAATCCTGCTTTTCTACACCATATGGACAAAACTATTTGTAAGTGTTTTCATTCATCCTATGTTGTCCTGTAGAGCTGTTGGCTGAATTATGTAATTTCCATTTAAAAAAATTCTAGTTTAATATTTTTCTCACTTCTACATTTGACATGTATACACTCCATAAGTCCAGTGCTAATAGATGAAAAATACATATTGCTTTTTATACTTGTAATGTCTTTCTCATGCATGTTAGAACCTCTAAGAGGTAGATATATTTACTTACGTTTTTGTAAAGGAGTAGTTTAAGAAAAAGTGGCTAAATAATAAATTCAAGATTATACTAGCTTTTTATATCTCTACTAATCGTTATGTTTGACTTAATATTAGATAGCCCACAGTAAATACACGTATTCAGTACTTGGCATCATTCTAGCCCCCTTTAACACCTGAAATGACCACCTTTGAGTATCAAAAGTACAAATCAGTGGCTGGCCTCCAAATAATAGAACGTGGCAAAAAATGATGGATGTCGCTTCTGAGATAAGTTTCCTAAGTACTATGATATTCTCACTTGTTCAACATTAACAATGTGCCTGCTACTATATAACCTGCATTTGATTTGAAGAGGCTTTAAAGTACAGGATTGAGGCTGATTCCAACCAGAAGTCACAGAGAAGCATATGTTCTTTAGTTTAATACCTCCTGGCACTTAAGATGTGGGGGTGGAGTACGAGAAATTCTAGCTGCGATGAGATATAGGACATGCAGTCTCAAAAAATGAAAAAAAAAAAAAGCTTCAAGTTTTCTTTTTAAGCAAAAGAAGAAAACGATGTACATTTGCTATTTGCTCAGCCATAAAAAAATACACTCATGTAACAGCTTTTGGGATAGCCCCCAACTCCAGTAACAACTCCAGAACCATCTGAACACCAAGCTGTATATCTGCTAGATATGTGTAAGGAGGCCTAACTCCCTTGTATGCTCCTTGGTCGGTGGTTCTGTGTTTGAGAGCCATCTTGGTTGTTGTTTCGTTGACTCTGTTCCTCTTCCTGTGGACCCCCTACTCCCTTTATTGCCTATAATCCTTTTCCTGTTCAATCATAAGAGTTCCCAAGTTCCATCCATTGTTTGGCTGTGGGTTTCAGCATCTGTCTCAGTCAGCTGCTGGGTGGAGCTGCTCAGAGGGCTGTCATGCTAGACTACTGTCTTCAAGCATAACAGAGTATCGTTAATAGTATCAGAGATGAGTGTTTGCCCATGGGATGGGTCTCAAGTTGGGCAAGCTATTGGTTAGCCATTACCATCTCCTGTCTCTGCATTTCTTGTAGACAGAATAAATTTTGAGTCAAAAGTTTTGTGGATGGGTTGGTGTCCATATTGTTCCACTTGAGTTCCTGCCTGGCTATAGGAGGATTTTACAAAAAGTTGAATAACCTCTTAATCAGACTTTGAAAAATAGAGGATACAGAAAGTTAAATATGAAAATTATTAAAACCCCCAATATGGAAAGAAATATGACCCTACAATAAAAATTGTACTAGCCACTAGCTAATACAAGATAAATTTGAGAAACATTCAATATTTTAAGGCTGAATCACTGAGAATTACAATATTTTAATATATTTATATTAAGATGACAATCAATAATTTAAAGTAAATTATATGTAAATAAAAGCTAAAATATAGATGGCTATTATATTTTATTAGTAAATGTTTGCACATCATCTGTCCTTGACAAACACTGTGAAATCATGAAAAGGAAGGAGCACTTAGCATTTTCTTCCAACTCCTCTGTCAATGAAGGAACCTCTAGGGCAATACACATGATGGGCGCAAGAAAAAAGCCCAAACACCAACAAAAGAAAACAAAATAAAGCCCCAAGTTCAACAGCACCTGGAATGAGTCATATCTGATGACCAGTGAAAGTCTTGAAATCTTTGCAGGAATATTTCAACATACTATACCCAGTCAGTGTGACACATGACAGCATTATAAAAAAATAACAAATGGCACAGCACATGACTACCTTAATGGATGCAGGGAAAAAAAACACTTAACCAAACTCAACACACTTCTATGACTTAAATAAGATCACTTGGAAAAACATTATCCTATTATAATAAGAGTCATACACAAAAGACCCACAGTAATATCAAAGAGAGCCAGGAATGATTTCCCTCAGAGGTTATAAAATATCTTGTCACTTTTTTTTCTACACAATACTGGAAGTCTTACCCAGAATACTTGGAAAATAAATAATTAAACACAAAAACACATGACATCTACTCAGACATAAAAATACTTTCTCCCTTGACAGATGCTATGACAGTGTTTATAGAAAACTCCATCACACACACACACACACACACACACACACATTCACACACACACATTCACACACCATTGTTTAATATATTTAGGCTCAGAAAATTGAAAAGTAAGTTTTATTTCTATACTCCGCAGTAATAATAGATTCTAGGTAGATAGATGTGATTTCAAAGGCGTCATCTGCTTCCCAGGAAGCATTTTAATATATGAGTCTGAGTAGGTCAACATCCTCTGGCATAAATATCATGATCAATAATAGTCAATAATAAATAATTCACTTTACAAAGGAAATCATCTGTGTTCTGTATTACACTCCACTTGGATGTGGAAAATAGGACTTTCACATCTAGACTTGAGAGGACTAAGCCAGGCAGACTCCATGGCTGGCTCGAAACTTGACAGCGCGGGAGACTAGGCCAAAGTTTCTGTTTCCCAGAACCAGAGAAGTCTGGGCCAGTCAGTTACAGGGAAAATCACAGCCTCTATGGGTAGCCAATCAGGAGCTGCCTCATCATCTGGCTGAGGCAAAAGCGGCCATTCATGATAAGTCAGCAGCAGTTTCTAAGCTTCCCCCGAACACCTTGGAGGGGTAGACAATCCCAGAAACACCCATACCCCTGGAAATAGACCTAACTCATTAGAATACCTCTCAGGAATTCTCCTAAATCTGCTTTAAAATTGAGCTTGCAAAGCTCACATCTCCAGCTCCATCCTCATGAATGGCAGAGCCCTGCATGCTGGATGTCTGCAGAATAAATGCTCTTTACTGTTGTATGCTATCTGAGTCTGGGTTATCATTCATCAGCAAATCACAGACCATTCCAGACCAAGTCCAGGGATCTCTTTTAAAAGATTTCCTCATCATGCCTTATAAACACACAATAAAAATCCTGTTTCACATCTTAAATAAAACCATTCTTAACTCCAAGAGGATGTTTTATACATCTGAGGAGAAGAAAGGCTGTCTGTCCCCTTGATAACCTATGCATTCACCAAGTTATCATTTGTTAAATAAATAGGTGTTCTCACCGGCACTGCCCGCTTGAGGCTTTAGGACTTCTAATACTCCTTGAACATGTCCTTTCTCAGCAATTTTCTTCTCCCGTCTAGCAATATGTAGAATTAAAAGTTCATCTTAGTGATTTATTTTTATCTCAAAACCCAGTGACTCAACCCCCGAGTTTACTTCTAGCCAAGCTTTAACATTTTCGAAACCCAGCAATCCAAATGCCCTTGTCACATAAGGACAATAATAAACAACCAGAAATAAAACTGTCAGCACTAATTCCATTCATAATAGGATCAAGTTAATACAATGTTCAGCAAATAAACATGTTATGGAAGCTGAAAACTATAAAACATTTTTGACATAAACTAGAGACGCCAGTGCTCAGTTAAAATGTTTGTGCCCAGATGCCAAACACTGATTCTGCTGTGCATGGAGGAGAAGAACTCTGTTGTAAAAGTGGCAGTTATGTCCTGATTCAATGCAAATCCAGTCAAAATATCTATGGAATCTTTGTACAGAGGAAAATAAAAGTCCAAGAATAGTGTCCCTCTATAGACCACAGGGGTTCTCCACCCAAGCACTCTCAATAGTATGTTATCTTGAATAAAACCTGAACAACGGCAAAGCCAGTTGACATGCTAGACTCGGACAGAGAAAATTTCAAATTCCCATTATGGGTGAAGAGCAGGAGGTAATCAATGACTTCTGAGAGAGGGAGAGATATCATCTTCACATGCGCTCACAGTAGGCAGCCTTAAACACAAGTACACAGGAAAGAAAAACTAAATGAATTGAGTTGGTCTGTTACTTTATTGACCTAAGCAACTATTTTTATTACACACCCACACTCACACTATATAAACAAATTCATATGTACATTATATGTATGTATGTGTGCATGTGCATAAATAATAAATAATTGTTTCTACCATTATTACACATTACTGAGACTAACTCTATGGCAGCTTGAAATCTAAGCACTTTGACAGACCAGGTGATGGCATATATTTGTTTTAAGGTTTCCATTTATAATAGTGGGCGAGATGGCTTTTGGAATGGGCCTCCAGTAGATCATCATGAGGAACTGCCAATGAACAAGACTAGTAAAAGCTTGGAGTTTTACATGAACAAAGACAAAGGCCCATAAATGCCTAACATATTGAGGATTATGGCCTTTGCGATCTGCTTGTGTATTCCTAACTTTGCTTTCCACGCAAACAGAACTTACCATGTTTTTGATACTGACATTTACCATCTGTGTTGTTTTTTGTAAGAGCTGAGCAAAAAAGGGACAATAAATGTTTGATATTTCCTTTGAGATTTTATTTGTGTGTGTGTGTGTGTGTGTGTGTGTATGTGTATGTCATTTTATGTTCCCCTATATCAGAAGTGTCTTTATGATAGAATGGTTCATTATTATTTCTTAAATTGTAAAGGTATTTCTAGGGAATTTATCTGAGGTACAGTTGAATTTCTGGCAGCTGTTGCTCAGAGTAATAAATCATCCGAAGAAGCCCCTATGTATAATTATAACTTCGTATTGTGTAAATGTCATCAGTTGTGCAGTGTGATTGTTCTAGGCACGCAGTGTGGTGATGCAGGTGTGGAGACAGAAGTCCATCTGGCCAATTATCTTTGCTGCTCCAAAAATGATTTGTTTATTCTTTTAATATTGGAACATGAAATACCTTGAGTCAGACCCAAGAATCTCTGAAGTTTTATAGTTCTTTAAAAGAGGATGAAAATCAATTGTTATTTATTTTGAGAGTTATATTAGTGCATGATTTTCACCAATAACATAGTTATATAAGTAAAGTAAAATGAAATACAAATATTCTATTTTTAGACTCTTTTGAAAATTCCTATGAATACTACATTAATAATAGTTATTTGCTGGAATTATGGCAAATATGGAATGTAGCTTAAACTTAAACATCAGAAATAAATATAAAGGTATTTGAAAAAATATAAAATCATTTTTAGACTAGTTTAAATAACTTTAATGTGTTAAAATTTGTGGGTTTTTTGAATTGTTAACTCATCAAAACTACATATATCAAACTGTAATGATTTTATAAATACTAGTCTTTTGTTTGATTTTGTTTTTTCTCAGTTTTAACAATAGGCTTCTTGATATTAATTCACAAAGAATACTATATTTTAAGGTTTTTCTATTATGGGGTACATCTTTTTAAATAAATTTACACCTACAGACAGATGAACACACACAGGTGACAACAAATATTGCAATTGTACCTCTAGAACTCATTTTTGACAGAACAGGTTCTAGTGGGCAACGGTCATCAGGAATTGTCCTCCCACCAACATGATAGTCAAAGGAGAAGTTAAAAAGTGGCAAAGAAAAGCATCTATACATGACTAAATAAACTAAAGATTTTTTTTCACTTACATTGATAGAATAAGAAAATTGAACAGAAGTATCAGTAGTAGGCTAGTAAGAAGACATAAACATAGACCTCATTCAGACTTTTGGTGGCCTTGCTAACTAGCATCAACATGAACTTAGCATTTAGTTTCTTTGTGATAATATAAGAACCCCCTCACTCAAAAATCCTTAAAGCTAGTTAGTGTCTAAGGACACTGTACAAGATACTACAAATATTTTAAATAACTACTATTCTAAAGGCAAGGTGTAGAAATTAATCATATAGAGAAATTTCTGTAGTATCATTTGTTTAAATGAGCGAATATTTTTAATTACTAACATATGGTTTAGTAAATGGATTTTGGAAGTTCAACTAACCTATACTGAACTACTAAAGTGAGATAATTTTGAACCTAATGATAAAAGGGAAGAAATATCATTTTTAAATGGATCAGTAATACTCTAAAAACCACTGAAATTGTTATGTAATTTCATTAACTAGATTATGAATATAATGTCCATTGAGAAAGTAACAACTATTTCAAACTTTTATGTACATAAAAAATAATCTGTATTTTTAAAGGATCATGATACGTGTTTGTTTATCCAAATTTCATCTATGAATTTGTGTTGTTAGAACCTCAACCCAGGAGATGCAACTATAGAAGCTGGCAATAGGAATTATGTATCATACTTAACCTTAAAAACAAAGGGTCCACTTTTCACTATATATGTAAAATTAATATTTTTCTCCAGGTTGCCTATTTGGTTTATAATGTTATTTTTAGAAATAACATGAAAAAAATATAGCTGCTATTTCATAGAGACTGTAACAGAATAACAGGGAGCCAATGTATAAACATTTTAGATCTATAAAATATGTGGTATAGTTTTACTCAAATTATGTGTTACTACATAGTACAGAATATAAAAATCTTGTTTTCTTAAAAAGTAAACAAATTCATACCATCGAAGTCTAGAATCCCGCTACTAATACTTTGCCCTGTACTCTATGTATATGTTAATTAAAACTATATTACCCAAATTTATTGTGAATATAGCTTCTTCTAAGACTCACTGTCAGGGTTTCTAAACAGTTTTCAAAGACTGTGTATCACACAAATGAGCTGCGAGTATCTCAGATGCACTATTCTCCAGGACTCCATAATCCCCAGATCCATCTCTATACTTTTTTAAACAATTTATTTTGGGGCATTTATCTTATATTTTGAGATTATAACTATATCTCTTTTTTCTTCTCTTTCTCTCCTCCAAACCCTTTTATATATCTCCTTGCTCTGTTTCAAATTCTTGACCCTTTTTTCCCTCAGTTTCACTCTTTTAGTCATCAAAGCCTAGCCTGGTAGGGATCAACAATTGTCTCCCACATTAATCTTTAATGATTATAAACACATCTCCGATATTCTGAAGCTTCGACAATGATTGATGTTTATAACATAAAAATTTCCTTACTACATTCACTCACGTGCACGCCTCACAAACCTACAGACAGTGTTTTACTTGCTTGTGTAAAGGAACATCTCAGTTTCTATTAAAACTACCAGAAATTAAAGACACCAGAAATCTAAATGAATGCTCAAGAGCTTCTGGAAAAAGAAATAAGCTATTTGGTAAGGATGATTATGTATTTTTAATGATTCATTGGCTATTTTCCAATAAATATTTCCAAATATTCCAAGTATTTACAATAAAGTCATAGATTCTTTTCCTGGTGTTATTTCTGACATGTATCTAAATGACAGTGGCTTTTCTAAGATGCATTTTACATAATAATATGAATATCATCTCTGATCATAAAGATAATACCTAATAATTACACTGAAAATTGCTGCCTCTCTTAGTGGTGAAATGTTCCAAATATTCTAATGTAAATATCTCCTATGTTAGTTGTTATTTGAATGTTACATTTTTCTGTGTATTGTTTTAATTTCTAATTATATCTATCCTACTATAATTCCACATAGATAGTTGATTCTTCCTATAAAATTTGATTCTCCATTTCATCTGGAAAAGAGAGCTTTTATTCTTGGCCATTTAATTTTTTCCCCTCTGTGGCCACATACAAGCTCAAGCTTCTACAATGTTTCTGTAATTATAGTCAACTCACCATAACATAACCATTCAAGGCAACCTCTTCAAAATCCAAACGTTTTTACTTCTACCATATCCTGAGATTTTAGCAACATTTTACTTAAAACACTTTCATTTCCTCTTAATTTTGACACTCCCACACTAGATGAAATATTCAAAAGGAGAAAACACAGTTAGTTATAGAAACCATAAATAGCTGACAGTTTCTATCAGCTTAATCCTATGGAATAGAAGAATTTATAGTGTTCATGGGGGTACCAATATACAGATCTGGATGGTTGTCCTGGAATTTGGTTCTAAATGAATTATGAAATAAACTCCTTTGTTTAAAGAACGCCAAAATTAAAGCTACACAGATGTTTTTTAGATGTATTTGACTATTCTTTACTATAAATAGGGAAATTGGATTTTTTTATAAACTTATTCTGATATTATTGGAAGAGTCTCTCTGTTTCTCTGATATACACCCTGGCAATGCACAGGGCAAGCTGGAAAGGTGTATTTTTCTTACATGTTCCATCCATCAACAAGTTTGCTCACTTACATTTCACATATATCTGAGGCTTATTTGTTTAATTATGATTTTTATCTAGAGTGGATAGACCCCCCTACATTAATTAATAACTGAGAAAATGCCCCCCAGTGTCATGTCCACAGGCCAATGTCACACTTCTAATTTTTCAGTTGAGATCCCCAATTTCAGATATGCCAAGATTTGTGTAAAGTTGACAAAACCTAATAATGAAACATGGTTCTACATGCCTAATTAATTTTTAAGAGTATATGATTTTTTTTCATATTAGTTCTTATAAAAAGGAGTTCTTGAGGTGTTGCTAACTAATCCCTAGATACCGTTATATGACTTGCTCAGGTGTTCGTAATTGGAGTCCACTCTAGTCCTCTTACAGAGAGGACAACTGTCGATAGAAGGTTTTACATTGTGATCTTGTGTCTCCACGTTTCAGTATTCCACTGAACATGTACTGCAGTTGCGTATTATAATAACAAACTTAATATTCTAAATGTCTTGGGGGGAAAAAAAAAAGAGATACTAAGATTCTTGTTTCATTAAGTCAACTTAAATCCAATAGCACAAATGTGAGTAACTATATCGGTACTAATTTGCTTTTTGTAGCCAGAATAAATGTTGTAACCGAAAGCAATTTAATGGAGGAAAGGATTTATTTAAGCTTAGACTTCCACATAACCTTCCATGGCTGAGAGAAGTAAGGGCGGCAAGGTAAGGCAGAGAGCAAACATTGTTTCTTGGCTTTCTTCCTCGCTCATGCTCAGTTACTTGACTTTCTTCCTCGCTCATGCTCAGTTAGATTTTCGCACAGATCATACCTGCCGAGGGTTGGTGCTGCCACAGTGGCCTGGCTCCCAACTCACATCGATTATCAGTCAGCACATTTTTTTTTTCACAGGCATGGCCAGCACGAGTTATGGGAATTCTTCAGTTGAGGATCATGCTTACCAGATGATTCGAGGTCGTTTCAAGTAAACAGAAAAAGTTAACCGGTACAACCAGCACATACTGTTAATTCTGACTCACAAGGCAAAAATAACGCATTTTAAATCATAGTTTGTCTTAATAACTCATGCCACTTTGAAATCGTCTGTCAAAGTTACTTTAAAATGGAATGAGAGGGGCCAATTTAGGGTATGGTTACTTGTTTGGGACATGAGGGTTGTTTTATTTTATAAAAAGGATTATTCACCCCAGAGCTTCACAGAGGCTATGCATGTACACCATTACTTAAATATACTTCCCCAAAACCTTGAATTTTATTTTGAGAGCAGATCTATATAAGTTATACATGCTACCCTTGAGCTCCCTCTGTAACCGAGGTAGGTTTTGAACTTGTGTTTCTCGTGACATAGCCTCATAAGCAGCTAGGATTAGAGAAGCAACTACAACTTTGAATTTCAGTAATACTATTTTGGGCAAGATGGATTATAGATGACTTCTATCAATAATTCCATTCAGATATTCTTATGCAGGTTTCCTTTTCTTTAGTAATACCCTTTCTCTTTAGTGACTTAATTCCAACAGATTTAAAAACATTTGACTCTCAAGATCAATAATCTATGCAAAATTATGCAGAGATTATACTGGCAAATACATCATATGGAATGTAGTCATCCTATCTGCCCATGTACGGATTGCTTCTAAGATCATCTCTCCCAAGATATCAGAATCCATCCAAGTCCCAAGCATGTCATACAATGGCATAGTAGTTATATGTAACACATTCTCTTACTTTAGATTATCTCCATATCTCAACATCTGTGTAATATTTACTATAGTCAAGTTACTAACAAATAATATTTACACTGTATTGTTTCAGAAATAATGAAAGGGAAATAACTGTGTGTGTTTCCTGATTTTTCAATCCACAAATGTTAGCTAAACCTGCACCCACAAAGCCCAAGGTCCTGAGAAAACTGAGTATAGTCTACAATAAACACTACACTCACATCTTTTTTACCTCAGTGGTTTCTACCAAAACTGATTGCCTCTTCTGCAAATAGATAAGCATTTTAAAACTCGTTCTAGTCAACTCTTTCTGTCTGGGTTTTTGATCACAGCAGTAGTAACCCCAACTACAGCAATCACTACAATAATTATTTATTTCTCTTAGTTCTATACAAATTTCTCATTATTTATTCTTATCACTATTCTTCTAGTATGTTTTTCTCCACATAACAACATCTTTTAAAAAAATGACTTTATAATGATAATCAGATTCAGGGAAAAAAATTATGAGGGACTGGAGAAATGACTCAGCAGTTAAGAGAACTGACTACTCTTTTTTTTATTATTATTAGATATTTTCTTTATTTACATGTAAATTTCTCCTTTCCCAGTTTCCCCTCCAAAAAACAAACAAACAAGCAAAAATAACAAGAGCAAACCCCTGTTGCCTCCTCCCTCCCCATGCCTGTCAACCCACTCTCTCCCACCTATTGGCCCTGGTACTCCCCCACACTGGGGCACAAAACCCTCACAAGGCCGAGGTCCTCTAGAGAACTGACTACTCTTACAGAGGACCATGGTATAGTTCCCAGAAACTAAGTGGCAGCTCACAATTATCTGTGACTCTAGTACCCTTGTACCAAGAATTATTTTCTGGACTCTGTGGACAATAAGAATATATGTGGCATAGATGCACATATGCAAGCAAAACACTTATACACATAAAAGAAAAATAGCTAAATACTTGAAAATGCAATATAAAAGTAAAATACTCACTTTATAGGAAATTGCACTTTATAAAGTATTTGAATTAATTATTTATTTTATATAAGTTTAATATCACACTGTACACTTTTATTTCTACTAATTAACCAAAATTAGATTACATCATGTATTATAAATATTAAGTTTAAGTAGGATAAATGCCTTACAAGTTGAAATTCCATATTATTCATAATTCTTATTAGTTATAATTTGTGATGAGTTAATTGCTATGTAATGAAAATTATGATTTATCAGATACGATATTTATCATGATATCATATCTATTTTGTGACTTTTAATTGTACACTAACATAGGTAAAGAACTGTACAAAGATCAGCGCTAAAATTAAATCAATATAGGAGCATTTAAGGATTGAAGTAGGAGTGATACCTTCATCTTGTTATAAAAATAAGATAGAACTATGTAGAACAACATATGCATCCAATAAAAAGTACTCAAGGATCTGAAGGGCTTGCAACCCTTAGGAGAAAAAACAATATGAACTAACTAGTACCCTCAGAGCTCCCAGGGACTAAACCAGCAACCAAAGAGTACACATGGTGGGACTGATTGCTCCAGCAGCATATGTTAGAGGAGGATAGCCAAGTCAGTCATCAATGGGAGGAGAGGCCCTTGGTCCTGTGAAAGGTCTATGCCTCAGTGTAGGGGAATGCCAGGGCCAGGAAGTGGGAGAGGGTGGGTTGGTGAGCAGGGGGAGGGGGGAGGGAACAGAATAACATAATAAAAGGAATTTACTGCAAACCAACAGCCAGTATCAAATTAAATGGAGAAATACTTGAAGTAATCCCATTAAAATCAGGGACAAGATGTCAGTTTCTTAAAAAACAAAACAAAACAAAACAAAAAGTCCTACAATTCCTCAATAGCAGAAAATAAAAGCAATTGTATCACGAATATACAAAGAATCAGATGTAATGGTGTGAAGCATTAACTACAGAAATTTCATGTAAAGAGTTATTGTTATTTGTATCATTATTTCATAAGAAAATAGTAATTTGCCAAGTCCATTTTCCAGCCAATAGCTTACCTGGCTGTGGTCAGATGACTGGTGGTAGGGTGCAGGTAGAATATTGGGAGCTTGAGGCATTATCTGCCTGATCGAGCACACATCTCCTGTGGGGGCAGCTGTGTGAGATTGTGACTGAAACAGGAGCCAAAGACTTAGGAGTTATAGCTGAACTCCTTCTACCTCCTGCAGAAAGAAACTGCCCGCTGAGGCTCCAGAGTTCAAGGCCTATTACTCGACTGACCCTAAGTTGCCTGAACAGACCACTGCCCTACAGAAAATCTGTAGATGAGTTCATTTTATATTTTTTTTAAAAAATTACCAGAATAGATTTTAATGTAGAGAATGGTAATGTAGAAAACTGTCAATCTGCGATGCCTATTGACTGAACACGTGCCATGTAGATCAGGCTGGCCTTGTTGTTCCTGTGTTAGTTAACCTTCCTTGAATCCCAACCACTGACCCTCCAGGCATACACCAATGCTCTAACCTGAAAACAGGATATTAAGTCATCGCCTACAGAGACGAAGAACAGCTACAACTCTTTTATTGCTTCTCTGTTCCATTGTACGTGACTCACACAATACTGATATTGTGAATTCCTCACCACACTTCTCCTTCACACATATCTGGGATCCAGAGATTAACAAAAACAAACATGTTACAATATGAAAATGAAGTTTTTTAAAAAAATATAAAACTTCTCTAAAATTCCCAAAAAATAAAGATTTGTCTTTGGATAATACCATACTACAAAAGACTAAAACCCAGAAATAGTCCTCTATAATTACCTTTTATGAAATTAAGAAACATTAAGATATGTTAATATATACATATATATACGTTTATATATACATGTATATGTATATATTAGCAGTATAGAATGCTACAGTTATGTTTTATTTCATGAAAAATAGAAATGCAATTTACCAGAAACTAAACAGCTTACACTGCCATCTCAAGGAAGATAAGAGTACAGAAAAATGCATCTCTATGAGGGTAAAAAAACAAACAAACAAAAAACAAAAACAAACAAAAAACTTCCCCTTCCATGAGATCCATAACAAGGAAACACTAACAACAGATGATCAAATAAGGATCTAGAATCATCTTAACAGAACATTCCAGAAATGGCAAATGAAAATATCACCCAGGGACTTCTATAATAGTCATCAAAATGGAAACCGTGTCCTCTTCTCCTCTAACTGCTTTCAAAGATTACATCAATTAAATATGCACAGAAGGAAGTACTGTGACAGGAACAATGTGCACTCCTCACTGTGAAGCTCAGTCTAAATCTAGAACACAAACCCTTTAGGTGCAACTTCTAAAGCTAGAGAGAAACTACAAGGAGGGAGAAGCCCGTCATACTTTTTACAATACATTGGGAAGCTGAAATTAATCTGGCTTTTATGAGCACCACGAAAAAGGGACAGGTTACATGCAGTTATATATTCAACAGTATCAGGGATTTAGTTACCTCTCAATTCATATTGCAGCAGCCACTCAACTGGTAGTTTTAGGCAAGAAAAGAAGATAAAATAAGTGGTTTTCATTTACAGCTGGTTTTAGTACCTACTCTTAGTCATGAAACAGCAGACAAATATACTTATGTATGTCATTACATATTATTGATACAAATAAATGGAACTGCAAGAAATAAAGCTAAAATTCCAGTATAGCTTACATGCTATTAAATTTCTTCTGATGACTTGTAACACTGAAAGTACATTTAAAAAGTTATTTGTTTCTACAGAAAGTAATATATCATTTATAAAGGAATACATTGCAAAATGCTAGGCTTCTTACATAGTTCTTGGGATATCAATTTCACATATTTTTTTAAGTTTAATGAAAAAGTATTTTACTTGGGCATATTTTCATTTTTCTGCATAAAACATTTCCTGGGAAAATGTTTGCAAGTTATCTCAGAAATCTAAGACAATAATATTCTTTGAGTCTAAATATCAAGGTCCATATCCAAAGAATTGTTGCTTCCTCAAATTATATGATGTACTTTAGAATAATACCAAAGGCAAAGTAAACATCATTCACCTTCCTAAAATAAGGTTATAGTTTAGCTGCTCAAGGATAAGTGTGTGTACATAAGAGCATACATGTATTAATGTTTGTAACACATATGTGTAGATGTGCACGCACAGACACACACACATACACATACACACACACACACACACACACACACACACACACACATGATTAGTCTAGATCCACTATTCACACTATTCATTTTTGAGAGGCCCTGTATGCTGTAGATAAGACTTGCCATAAGTAAAAACTATGAAAGAGGAGCCTGCAGCACTAAACCCTTGATTTTCTGAGAATTTAAATTATATGTCACTATTCTCTTTGTACTAAAATCCTCTCCTCTGAACAATTGTTAAATAGTCCAGGTCTTCCCTGTGATCTTCCCCAAGTTTCATAAACTAGGGTTGTATGAACCACACAAATAAGATAAAAGAGCAGAACTAGAATGAAAAGGCTGGAATGAGCATGCTCCTATGAATTCCTTTCTGATCTCTAGGACTATGTTTGGCATGATTTTCACAGCAGACATTCTGGAAACATCTTTCCCTCCCTTTCTTATATCATTTTAGAACCATAAATCATGGAGTCATCAGATAGCAACTACGCTAATCAATTTTGATTGTTAAATGTTGTTGATTTAGAATTTGACATACAAACTTTGTCACTTATTATCATCCTATTGCAAGTACACTTAATGGGAAACCCCATACTATTTCACAATATGCTATAAAAAAATTGAAATCAGTTAATGCCTTAAGAAAGGTTTACAAATTACAAAACACTCTCTTGCATGTTCTCTGCATTTCAGTGGCTACCTAACATACAACGATTACTATGAGGCTCTGTTTTGAAGAATCTTCCTCCAAAAATTCAGTGAGTTGTATATAATTCTCATGGAACTGAATAACACAACAAGGATTTGGAACTTGGGTTGGTTACAAAAGAAGTTTATTCAAGCACAGCTTGATAGGCCCTCCTCATTACAAAGTCCACGTCTCTGGTATAGGATAACCAAGGAATTTGTATTTCAAACATGATTCCAGATGAGACAAAAATTGGCAATCCAAAGCCTCGCTTTGAGAAGCATTTACCTAAATCTAACACCAGGCACAATATGCTTTTCACTACGGCACTGAATTACAATCAGTTAAGAATGAAGATTTTGAAATTTGGACACAGGTCTAAGTGTTGGTTTTACGAACTTGCTATGTCAATTTTCACATTTCTTTGCTAAATAGTGTTAAGGGAGATCAATGATGCGAAACTTACAATGAATACAAGGAGAAATTAAATAGAACATCCTGATTATTAATATAAATATCAAACTATTATGAGAGAAAATTGTCAAGGAACATAATGAATTCATGTTAATGCAATAAAAGCTAAAAAATAAAATTTAAAAAATATATATTTTAAAAATGAAAAATATAAAAAGTCATATATTTATAGTGAGATAATATTTTCTCTTACTGAGAAAAATATGTTCTATAATTGAAATCATAATATATATTCAATATTAAGTCAATTACTTAAACTTATTTGTTGAGCACAGACAACATATTGGATACTTTTCTAAGCATTCAGGACACTAGATACTCCATTTACTGGAGATACAGCAGTGAAAATAAAACATTAGAGTTCACATGGAGCTCACATGGCCTTTCATTTAAAAGGCCCATCAGGACTTAGAAGTCAGAATTGGCCATCATCTAGCAGACCTGATGCAGAACACAGCTTTATAATCTGAGCATAATCTTAGGCTTGAAACATCAGCGTAATTGTAGAGTGTCTAATGAACATATCATAAGCTTTAATTGATTTTCTCAAAATATCCCTTTGTAGATAGGCTCAACTTTTCAAAATTCATAACTACTGAAGACAGATAACTAGAGGAGAAATGTGAACATCTCGTTTTATCCCACTGTCTAGATATTTATGAAAACTTACAATTAAGTGACTGTGATATATTGCGCTCTAATCTTTAAAGAAAAGAGCAAGCAAAGGACAGGTTGAAATGAAGTCAGGAAAACAAATCCATTCAGATTTCTCAGAAATTAGAATTTCTAAAACCTCTCTTAAAAATGCTATTTTTACTTTAAAATTATACATTATTTACTTTCAAAGTCATTGATAGTATCATTGGTTTTGAATTAAAAAGATATGTGTAAGTTCAATATATCCATTCAAGAACCTATTTAGATATATGTTTAACTGTGTATGCATATAATTAGTGAACATCATCAAAACAATAAACGTGTACACAAGCTGAAAATGACAGGAAGAATTTGGAGCCAACTACAAGTTAGTTTAGAATGAATAATTTTCTTCTCTTGTAGGATTGTAAGAAAATTCATTTTATAATATTGATGTAACTGGCTGGGTTTGGTATATCAGTGACTGATTATCAAAAATAAATTTTAATAGTTGATGTACTGTGATTATTCTAAACATCAGGAAAATCAGATGTTCAAAACATGTCTTGGCTGCATAGGGAGATTAACTCCTTACTGAGCTGTAAAAAACCCTAACTTTGCCACTGGAAATCATGTTGATGTATGTAGCCCATACTACTTACTACCTGAGGCCAGGCCGTGTTGATGTCTGTAGTCTATGTTACCACTGAGAGACATGTTGATCTTTAGGGGCCCTGTAGATTCTGTCTGTGGCTGTGTAGATGTCTGAATGCCATGGTGATGTTCATGGTCTGTACTGCCACCTGAACCCATGTTGATGCCCATGGCCCTTGCAGTAGCCAGAGACCATGTGGAAATTCATGATCCATGCTGCTGCTGACAATAAAGGGCAAGGAAGCTTCTTTTGTAGTGGCATTGATAACTGTAGATTCACCAGTGAGAACAAATTATATAGAAGGCTTCTGTGACAACCTCTTTCCCCAATCCCTAACACCCTAAAAAGAAACAGTCTGGACAGAAAGCCATTGATGGAAACTCTTAAAAAGTGGGATAGGAATGCTGAAGTGTAGATTTTTCATAGTTGATGCCTTCTGGCTTGGGTGGAGAATAGGCCACAATGTACTTTATGGCTACCCACTGAAAGATTAGCCGTACTACAATGAATAATACACAACACAAATTGTATTTGGGTTTTGTTGTTGTTGTTTTCTTCTTTTTTGGTTTTGCCAAACAAAAACAAGAACAAACCCCTGTTGCCTCCCCCGTCCTGTCCTCATGCCTGCCACCCCACCCTCTCCCACTTATTAGCCCTGGCATTCCCCTACACTGGGGCATAAAACCTTCACAAGGCCGAGGTCCTTTCCTCCTATTGATGATCAAATTTGCCATCCTCTACTATACACATGCTGCCAGAACAATCAGTCCCACCATGTGTACTCCTTGGTTGGTGGTTGAGTCCCTGGGAGCTCTGAGGGTACTAGTTAGTTCATATTGTTGTTCGTCCTAAGGGGCTGCAAACCCTTCAGCTCCATAGATCCTTTCTCTAACTCCTTCATTGGAGACCATGTACTCAGTTCAATGAATGGCTGTGAGCCTCTACATCTGTATTAGTCAGGTATTGTCAGAGCCTCTCAGGAGATAGCTATATTTAGGCTGGCTTGTCCTTCCTTCAGTCTCTGCTTGATAGTTAATCTCTGACACTCCTTCCGTGAGTATTTGGTTCCCCTTTTTAAGAAGGAATGAAATGTCCACCTTTTGGTCTTCCTTCTTCTTAAGTTTCTTGTGGTTTGTGGGTTGTTCTTCCTGTATTCTGAACTTCTGGGCTAAAAAAAGGTAATAATTTCTAAGAGTATAATCAAATTCTAAAACCTTTTATCTCAAACGGAAATGGTTAAGGCACAAGATGTGGAGGAGTCACACTCACAATTCTGCATCACTTTTACCCCAGCATTATCTAGTGAACAGACTGGATTTAAGGGAGAAAAGAGATGAATGTCAGGGAGTGAGATGAGAAGAGTGAGGGGAAATGGCAGATGTGATGTGCTATATGAGAGAAAAATAAATAAATAAATAAATAAATAAATAAATAAATAAATAAATACACAAAGAAAATTATAGGAAAGAAAACAAGACACAGTATGCTAAAGGGAAGGTAAAAGAAATGGTTATTTAAAGAGAAGGTGTTAATCATGAGATAAAATGTTTAAAGGAGGTGAAACATTCTATCCTCTAAGGAAGCTCCTTCGATTGAGAAATTAAACACCCAATAGCTTCAGAAATTCCTGAAAGTGATCAGATTCACCAGTGTCCTTGCTCCTAACATACATTAGCAGTCAGTACTACTGAAAGACATTCACAGGCAAGCCAACATGCTTAGAAGGAACAATCTGGAAGAAGGAGGAACTAACCAAGCTGCATGAAAGAGATTCAGTCCAAATGACACTCTGGAAAATGGCGCTCTCCAACTTGCTGACCTGCCTTCAGACTAAACAGTGTGATCCAGGTTTCTAGCTATTATGAGCTGTCACCCATGCATCCTCAATGGAGAAACAGTCTTTGCAAGGAAATAGCACACTTACTAGTTATCTATTATCAGATATAATATCAATTATACAGACTAAGCAGTGTAATTATACAGATAATCTAAAACAATCAGTGAAAAAGAGAGGACATGAGGTTGAAAGAGCACAAAGTGGGGAGTGTATTGGGAAGGTTTGAATGGAGGATAAGAAAGGTTAAATTGTGTACTTATAATCTCCAAAAAATAAAGAAAAGAAGTGTCAAATAAACCAAGATTAATGAATGACAAAACAGGTTTGTAAATTTAACACATTTTATTCATAAATTAGACTTAATAGTCTCTTATTATTTGCTCCACCCTGATTTTTTCTAACATTTTTCTAACAAATGTTGGCGAATGGCACTGTTCTGTCTCTACAGAATGAAAAATAATTGATGTAAGGGCATCAGAGGATTCTCCCCGACCTGTACCTGGACTCCTTCTGGGAAGGTGTCTGTGCGTGCTGTCCTGCTTTATCATAGCATGATGGAAGGGCAAGTCAGCACATGCCAGGCATGGAAAACAATGCCGGAGCCCAAGAACTAGCCTACTCATGCCCAGACACAGAATGAGGGCTCTCTTCTCACAGCAAAGCCTCAGACCTGAAAAGACAAGCCCGGTTCTGATAAAATCCATCATACTGGCCATGCCCATGACCTAATCAGCTACCTAAATGATACAGGAACAGTAATAAATAGAGGGTAGAAAATTTACACTTTGTTACTGACAGATACAATTAGTAAGTTGGGTGGAATATGCTTCTGTAGAAAATGTTGACCCCTACAGTAACAACAGATATAGTGTTTTCTTATCTGCTTAGACATGCATTATTTGTATTTATATCCCAACTACTAAAGATTCAAAATATATCTACTTTCTAACTTTAATAATAGGAACTATTTTTAAAATCATGGTTGAATGCAAATTTCTGTGAGAAATATGCAATAACAGAATTCATGGAAAATATTACCTTATAATTATTACATTTATGAATAGACTAAAAAATAGGTATATTCTAAGCTAGAGGAGTACTCTTCAGGGTACTTAGTATTTCCACAAAACAACTGTAAGAAAAATTAGACAAAGTCCACAATGAAAGTACAATAGTAAATATTTGGAAACAATACAAATTATACTTCACAAATAAAGTCTTTAACTTCTCAAATTCCAAAGTTTGATATGAGGTGGTGTTTGCGTGATACACGGACAGTGTTGCACTTATTTTAGTTCCTTGTCTAACTACTTTAACAATATATTCTGGGTCATATATACAAAATGTGAAGCTATAATAATACTTAAATTTGTTGATTTAGCCTATTTCAATGAAATCATAATCTGTTCTATTTCCTCTCCAGTATTCATGCTTCAGCATATAACTTATGTTCTCTAGGCTACTCTTTCTCATTTTGAGTATTTGTGAGTGAAGTCCCACTGAGAAATTTTCACAGTATTCCGAGAAGGGAAATAATTGTTAACTGAGATATGTACTAACCAAACAGAAGTCAATTTATGACCATGTTTGTGGTCCTTAAAGAGTCCTTTCCTGAGAATAAATCTCTCTCACATGCACAGACAAAAAAAAATGATACTGGATAAGAGATTCAGATCATGTCTCAATCATATTAAACAGTTACTAAAATAACATGGTAGAACAATGTATTTTGCAATATATTAATATATTAATATACTAATGTACAGAAAAAGGAGAAATATAATAGTATATTATAAACAGAATGGCATTTACACTGCTTCTTAAATGATATACTTTACAGAACTGAAAGAAACATACTAGAATTATGTATAATGAACAATTTACTGTTCTTATGAGTTACAAACTTGAAAGTCTTAGATATTTGCTTCAGACTTCCACAATCCATATAAATATGTTCTTGTGCAATAAAAACAGAATCACTTTTATTCAAAGTAAATAAATTTTATAAAATAATGTAAAACTACTTTCTCTATAATTATTAAAATAGTATATAGCTGACTAATTCCAAGATAAGAAATGTATCTACAGATTATGTTCAAACTAATTAAATATAAACTACTTCCTAAGAATAAAATCTTGATAGATTTTGGCAGAATTATAAAAGTTAATAGATAATTTGGATTGCTACTGATTTTTATTGTGAAAGCCATAGAGAGGGATATTCTAATTTAGCAATCAGAAATGACAATCTCAAACCATCACTTGCTATAATACGACTCTTGGCAAGTAGTGATGTCTCATTAATTTCTAATTATTCACAAAGAGAATTCTCTTCAGTTTACTTACAAATTAGGACCTAGTCAATCCTCAGAATAATTTCAAATGAGTGCATTCTTTTATTAGAATTATTTAGACAGATAGAGATACTCAAAAGGGAATTGTATTAAGACAAAGAGGAATATATTGCATAGCTTTTAATTTCACAGAAAATATTTTAGATACATTTGTAAAATATTTAAAAGTATAACATATTATATATGTAAGATATTTAAAAGTATAACATATATATACACACACATATATGTACACACACATATATATATGTGTATATATATATATACATATATGTATAGAGAGAGAGAGAGAGAGAGAGAGAGAGAGAGAGAGA